>JAIUCT010000010.1:8071561-8225054 GCA_021307375.1 Tetraneura akinire
CCACCCCTACACATTACCTCCCACACCATCACCCCACACACCTACACCTTAACTTAACACCTTACCTCCACCACTACAACCCTACAAACCCACCACCTACAGACTTTACCCCCAACCCTACCACAACACCACAACCACCACACAACCACCCTCACACTTTAATCACACCCTAACTAACTACACCTTACCTTCACACCTTACCAGCACACCTACACCTTACTATCACTCTACAACCCCACACCCTATTCCAACACCCCCATATCCACACCACCACACCCTATATAGTTTGTCCATGATATTAAGAGTAGTATAAAAAGTTGGTTACAATTATCTTTTAATACGTTACATGCTCAACATTAGTATAAAACTATAAACGAATCATTTTATCAATTAATAATATTAAGTTATGATGTGAAAATAAAAAATGTTTAAGATTATCCATGAAATTCTTATATAAATTGTTGGTATTTTAAATAAGATAAAATTAAGTAAATTTTTTATTTATATAAAATTCCGAAAATATAATGTAAAAACAAAATCCTATTATAATTATTAAAAAAATATATATCAAGAGCAGTAATTAATTTCTAACATTCACAAAACATTTATTTTGACGATTCGTAATAATTATGATTACCTATATCAAAAATAATACTTTTTCCTGGTTGATCAACATAACTGCTACGTTAACGATACAAATATAAAAATAATATAATAAAATAAGGTACCTGGTACATACCATGTTAGACAAACTGATACTGCCCTCCTGGAGTCCTCGCTCTTGTACTTTGAACATTATACATTGCTGGATCCTGGATGCTGGAACCTGGATAGTGGACACTAGCCACGATACAAATCTAATATATTGACTTACCTGTACCTATATAAATAAAATTGGTACCTAAGGTATATTTTATAAAGTTTTATTTTTCAATATTTAAAAGTATTGGTTGCAAAAACGATATAAACAACAAAATTTAATATTTAATTATTATTTTCACAAAAATTATATTACTTTGAGTTCTTTAATAAAAAAAATTTATTAGATACTTAACTAAATATTTAATGTAATGTGTAAATTATACATATTTTTAAAACAGAATTTATAAAACATTAAATTGTATACCTACTACGTAGGGTGTTGTATTAGATTCAATAATATCCTTAGGTACCAAGTTAATAATATTTTTTATGTAATCTTAATTTGATACTAAATTTAAATAATAAAGTATAGGTATCAAAACTCTGAATTATGGTTATTTTAGGGTGACCATATTATGAAAATAAAAAAAACGGGACTTCCCCCCCCCCACGAAATAAACCCTCAGCCATATACATTCACTATTCACACATATGCACACAAATTTCGAGAGTAAAAGCCCAAATCTCTGTCATAATATCATAAGCAATTATCTTGTTATTACTTTACCCTTTTTAGTAAAATAACCTAAATAATAAAATATTTTCTCTTAATTATACATCAAACGACACACGTATTGTATTTCATTTGCATTTTATATTTTTTTCATATATAGATACTTTATTTACAAACATTAATACGATTATTATATAATAAATAGGTAATATTGAAATTAAAACGGGACAATCTTCTAAAAACGGAATAAAAAGTGTTCCATTCGAAGTTTGACGGGACGAGATGTGATGATCAAAAAAGGGATAATCCAGATTTAAACGGGGCGTCTGGTCACCCTAGGTTATTTTGTAGATTATTACGTAGGTACTAGTAATAAATATAATATATTTTATTATACCTATAATAATCTTGAATTGATATTGGTATAGTGTAAAATTATAAATAATAAGTGAAATTAAAAACTAACTTCAATAATCAAAACCACAGTTTAACAATTTTTCTAAATGTCTAAAATATGTCAATAACTGTGTAATATTTATGTCACCCTATGAAATTTAATAGAAAAACAAAGCAAAAAAATTAAGGAGAGAAGTGATAATTACAATTATTTTCATAGATTTTTAATTCATTATATTATTATGAATTAAAGTGACAAACACAATTATTGAATAATATAATAATTAATATAAATTATTTAAAATTTAAAATATAAATAATAAAAAAAAATTATATATGTACTTAATTAATAAATTTACAGATTGAATATTATTTTTAAATTTTAAATTTTAAATAAAACATATTAATTTAATCAAACTACAGGCATTAAAATTACATTATTTAATAATAGTAAAAAATAATAATACAACACAAATTTTTATCTTTTATTTCAAATACAAATGTTTAAAAATATTATTTATTGTATGGTTTATTACTATATTTTTATAATATTTGACTAACCTTATTATAATGTCCAGCACGCATTCATTTGCATTTTCTTATCAATTGACGAGTACGACGTGGTTCCAGTTTGACTCATTTTTGACTATTCATTTGATTGTATACTTGTAACTAGGTAAAAATAAATAAATTGTTTAAAATGTATAACAATAAAACGTTTATAAAGATAAAATATTAAATAAAATAAAAAAAAAAAAATAATAACTATAATATGATGTTCTATCTCCATAAAATATTGATATATAATGTTGATTAATGGCTAATTGGTTTCGTGATATAAATTATTGTATTATTTAAAAAAATAAATATTTTGTAATAATTAGAAAATATATAAATACTTATTATAGATTATTAATTTTACTAATATATCAACTTTAAAAAATTATGTAATAAATATCGAGAATGGAGATTTTTGTAATTTTTTGAAAAAACGTTAACCAATATGGTTTCACAATATAACAACCAATATTAATTAACTATTTAAAATTATATTAAAAACTTAAAACTTAAAATAAAATAAATACCTGCCTAATAATTTTACAGGATTATTGATTATTATTTATAATTTTAAATATGTGTATATTACGTATTTTATTCATATTGTCTTTGAAATTATTTTATTTATCAATTATAATAAATATGTTAATACACAACGAAGTTATATTATCTTTTATATTAATTATATAAAATATTATTTACTATTTTTTCATAATATTTCGCTTACCTTCATTGTGATGTCCAGCACGGAAAATCCATTTCCTTTGCAGTCGACGGTTATTGAATTCACCATGTATTGTAATACTTTATTCTACTTTGGCTCATTTTCGACTAGGTATTCATTTCATTAACTACCTTGTATAACGACGTAAAAATAAATAAAATGTTATAATATTATAACAATAAAACGTGTGTATAAAATAAACACATATAATATAAAAACTATAATTATAAAATAAAAACGTTTGAAATTTGTAAAAATATTACAATAACTATATAATGCTCCATCGCCATAGAATATAGATATAATATATAAACGTATAATGTATAGTTTCATAACAGCTGTTTGGTTTTTAGGACATAGATTTATTGCACCGTTGAAATAAATACAGCTATAAAGAAAAATTGATCTGTGTATTTTTGTAACTTTTTGGAAATAAGTTAATCGATAAGTGAAGATAAGAAATAAGAATATAATTTATAGAATTCAAACTACAAAATTAACAATTTTATTAAATATAATGTTAAATTTTTTAAGAATAATCTTAAATATCTATAGATAAAATTAAAAATGTTAAAAAATTACAAGAGTTCTATATTTTCACGTCTTTACTTTCAATATTGCCTGATCATTAAATTATCGTAAAATATAGAAATTATGTTATAATAAATTCAGAAATATTATAAACTTTAAACCAGTGGTTCCCAACCTTTTTGGTATTACGGACCACTAAGAGAACTTCCGATACATCACGGACCACCAAATTTTATACCTTATTTTTCTTATAAATAAGAATAATTTTTTTCACATATTTTAGGACTATGTAATATCAGGGGCGGTTCCAGAGACTTGGTTGGGGGTTGTCAAGTCAAAATTTTGGGATAATTTTATAACAAAAAAAACACAAATATTTACTATCATATTTATACGTAATAATGTAATTTTGTTTTTAACAGTTTACAATTTTTTTAAATACGGTCCTGGTTGGGGGCCGTGGCCCTTTGCCCCCCACCCTCGAACCGCCCCTGTGTAATATGAATTTATAAATAAACGACGTACTATACACGATTGTCAATAATTATTGTTATGCCTCAAAGGAAAATTAAATTATTAAAATATTTTTACATTTTTTAAGTGTGACTCGCGGAGTCGCGGACCACCTCACAATAGCTCGCGGACCACCAGTGGTCCGCGGGCCATAGGTTGGGAATCTATGCTCTAAAAGAACACAATATTAATTGCATAATATAATAATTAAAAATTAATATTACCTATGTAAAATTTAAAATTTAATTAAAAACTACAAAAATTAAATAAATAAATTTACAGATTGAATATTACGAGTATATTTAGTTTTATATTTCATTCATATTTTCTTTAAAATTATTGTATTTAACAAATGTAATAAATATAGTAATACACAGGGAAATTATTATCTTTTATTTAAAATATTATTAATACTATCTTTGTATAATTTCTTCACTTACCTTTATTATAATGTCCAGCACGGAATTTGCATTTCCTTAGCAGTTGACGATTGTTGAATTGACGATTATTTTCATACGTGATTGAATAATATTTTGACTCATTTTTGACTATTCTTTTATTAATAAACTTGCAACTACGTTAAAATAAATAAAATGTTAAAAAAAAAGTATAACAAAAAAATGTTTACACGAGTATATATAAAAATAATAATAAAATAAAATATAAGCGACGCAAATTTTTATAAAATATTATAATAATTATAAATTATGCCCATCGCCATAGAGTATAAATGTATAATAGATGTAAAATACTATAATGTACCTAAACGGCTGATGCGTTCGATGACATAGAATAATAATTATTGTATTATTGAAATAAATAATAATAATCCATACTTCCATACATAGAATAGGTATTAGAGAATATACATTATCAATTTTAAATAGCGATAAAAAAATTTAGACTGAAGATTTTTGTAACTTTTTAAAATTACGTTAATGAGCAATATGATATTATGCTTCAATAAAATTTTTAGACCTTAAAAACCAAAATTGCCAATTTAATTAAACATATGGTAAAAATATTGATAAATTAAAAGAACAAGAAGCCATACAAAAAATAGGTTTTCGATTACAATTTACATTTAAGTATATTTACATATTACTTAACATCATATCATAATATTAGAAAAATCCCTAGTCTCAATTTTTTTTTATAGCTGTTTAAAGTTGATATTTTTAGTTTAAACGAAAACCTTAGAATCCTTACGAGTATTATTCTTATTATTTCTCAATACTTTTACCATAAAAATTAATAGAAAAGCCAAAAAATTTGGGAAATGTTTGAAGTAAAATTGTTCTATCAATTTTTCTAAATATGTAAATAATTGTGAAATGTGTTATCCAATGCAATTTAATAGAACAATAAAACAATAAATTAAGGGTAAAGATAATAATTATATAATACATAGTAACTGTAATGATTGAAGATTGAAAACACTTTAAGTGCATATAAACAATTTTACTTGTCTAAAAGCATTAATAAGTCTATCATATCATATGAAGTCCGTACATTTAAAATGATTATATTACGTATAATAAATTCAGAAAGTCTAAACGAACACATTATTTTATTACATAATGATGTAAGAATTAAAAATTAATATTACCTAACCATGTAAAATTTAAAATTATAAAATACAAAAATTAATAGATCAATTTACAAATTGAATATTATATTTAGTTTTATATTTGTAGGTACATATTATTTTATTCGCATTATCTTTCAAATTATTATATTTAACAATTATAATACCTATTACCTATAATATAATAAATACATACCTAGGTACCTAAGTACCTACTAGTGTACAGCGAAATTATTATCTTTTATTTAAAATATATCCGTCTTATTAAAAATATTATTATTAATACTGTCTTTGTATAATTTCTCCCCTTACCTTTATTGGGATGTCCATCACGGAATTTTCATTTCCTCAGCAGTTGACGATTGTTCAATTGACGAGTATTGTAATAAATTAATTACATTTTGGCTCATTTTCAAATATTTATAAACTTGCAACTACGTTAAAATAAAACTAAAATGTAAAAAATGTATAACAATAAAATGTTTACACGAGTATACTCGTATATATAAAATAAAATATTGAAATAAAATGTAAGCCTTGAAAATTTTTAAAAAATATTATAACAATTTTATAATGTTCCATCGATATAGAGTATAATAGATGTAAAATACTATAACGTAGCTAAACAGCTGATTGATCTGGTGACATGGAATATAATGGTATTATTGAAATAAATAAAAATAATAAGATTCCATACATACGAGTATATTATTATAGAAAATAGATTATCGATTGTACCGATGTAATCGATGAGAACTGGAGAATTATCATCTGATGAGCCAACAATTGACAATATTCAAAATTTCAAAATTAACACTTATTTTACAATTATTGATATTGTATTAACGCAAATATCAGAACGGTTTAATGATCATCCTCTACCATTATTTAAGGATTTGGCACTGTTTTCTCATTAGAGACTTAAAGAGGTAGCCAAAATAGCTTGTATCTCAGACGATGCATTCAATGGATTTTGTGATGTTTATGGTCAATTTGTTGAGTTGAATTCATTAAGAAAAGAATATATTCAATTTTCTAGTTATTATTCTCAATTTGATAAAATAAAAATTATCCCACAAAAACTACATGATAATGATACATTGTTAAGTGAGTCTGAAGAAGAAATCGAAGAAAGTGATGAAGAGGAAGAGCATAGTGTCCTCCATGAAAATAAAAAAAAAGAAAATTGTGGGTCGATAGAAGATATTTTTAATATATGTCGTTCATTTGGGTTGAAAGAAATTTTTCTTTATTTGTATACTGTTTTAAGTATAGCTGTGACCTTACCGGTATCCAGCGCCTCTCCAGAACGCGCTTTTTCAAAGCTTAAACATAACGATCGACTATGAACGAAGAAAGACTTGAAGCTTTGATGATAAGAGCTTGTGAGTTAAATGTGTCCATGGATTTTGAAACAATTACTAATAAGTTTGCATCTAATAGTTCTGTACTTATAAAATTACTTATAAAATTATATTATAATAATTATTTATTAATTTTAATGAAATTATTAAATTTATTATTATTTTCTATTGTTTTTTTCATTGTAACTAGTAATTATTTATAAAGTAATCTCCTATATTATATAGGTAATAATCTGTATTTATATAATTAATAGTTTTAATATTAGTAGTAATAAATTTGTATATTTTCAAGGAATAAGTTAAAATGATAATTATTGTTATTACTATAACCATAGTTGATAGTTCAAACTTCTAGAGTATAAAATTTACATTATTGGGGTAGGTGGGTGGGTCAAAAATAATTTAATTTTGCTCCACAAAAATGTATTAAACTCGGCGCCACTGATTGAAACTCATGTATATCCTTCAAACTTGATTTATTGACTTTCAGCCCCATATGAGGTCGCGTAATTTGTCCAAATTTTTGACTATACCATTAGGTACCTATATTTGAAAATAATACACTATAAAATAATATTTTAGCACTTTTAAATAATTGTGAGTAATAGACCATTGTCAACCACCCACAATATTCAATTACTGACATTAAAATATAATGGATTGTTATAAATTTATCATTAAATATGTTTATTGACTATAAATTCAATATAGGCTAATAATATATCAGTTTATTAGGGGTACGTTTTATTCATTTATTGTGATTCATATATTTAATACTTTTATAACATCTAATATTCTAACAATTAGGTTCCTACCAATATTGTTTATTTCAATTTACTTGGATATATTTTTATGTTATTGACATATTGCTGTACTGATGCATTCAATATCGTATTTTCAAATTACTTATAATTAGATAGTTAGTACTATTAGTTATTATAAAATATAAATATAAATTGTAAAAGAAATTATTGATTCCAAACAACCTGAGAATATAATTATAATATCACAATATTCTGAGTATGAAGTGCATCGTAAATCTAGCATACCTACATAATTACATAAGTATAGAGTATAATTCGTACCATGTACAGTTGTTTTTAATTTTTGACAAGTTCTTTGTATCTATTATCTATATAATATTATTACCCAACTACCTATATTAAAAAAAACAATTTTTATAGCGTGATAATAATTTAATAATATATTATTATACTAAAAATACAAATGTAAAAAGATGAGATACAGGCATATTGTAGCTGTGGAAAGGATAATGATGATGAGTTAGGAAACAGGAATATAGGATAGTGTTATATTTTGATTGTGATTTTAATGCTATGATAAATCATCGTATTCGATAAAAACGATTCTGATATTAAGATCTAATATTAGACGAGTCTATAATATTGATTATAAATTAGGGATTAAAATTTTTACATATTTAGTAAAATGCATCATAATTATTTGAATATAAACATCAACGTAAGAGTTTCAAGCCCAAAGTTCAATATTCCCTGAATTATCTTAAAAAATTTGTAATAAAATTGATTAAAAATACAGTTAAGTTATGTCAATTTTTCTTGTATTTGATCAATTTTTAGTAGGTAGGTAATTATTCTTTTGTATAAGTGCAATTGTGAAAAATTCATAAATATAGTACTAATTAAATGTAATTACCTATCTATCGAAAACATATAATATTCGACGAAATAAGATTATTTTATCTGGTCGATAAAGTGCTTTCAGACATAAAATAGTAATAAACAATCATCATTATAAAGTCAATATCCAGTATATTTCTCGCTTTGCTGTTCACTTAAAATCTAAAATAAATGGTAGATAATAGATATATATCATATAGGTACGAGGTACCTAAATGCTAAATGATTCACAAAGAACAAAGTTATCAGGTAGGTCGTAGATAATTTATTATAATTATAGTAGTTACAATAATCATTGATTTTACAATATAATATTAGTAATATACGAGTAAGAAATTATTAAGAAATATATAGAAATTGATAAATTATATTTAAATTTTTTTTACAAATACTGAAATACCTAATCAGTGGGTAGCCATTTTATTAGTCTATTACCTACAGTTTATATATTACATTAAGTTTAGATTTACACCTGTCTACTAACGATAGTGGGTACTAATCTGTCTACTTAGTACTTACCTACTATCACTATGGTTTAAAAATTGTAAAGGGACCATGGACTAAGATATATTCTTAGTTCATGAAAGGGACAAGGAACTGAAGTAAATACAGCTTGATGAATTTTTTTATTTGATACTATAGAAATTCAAATGAAATATTTAAAAAGGAATACTAACTCGTATATTTAATATAAAAAGCATGCTGACTTAATATTTGATTTTGTAATTATTATAATTGATAATATTTTTTAAAACATTATCATTTATCGTAGGTTAAATGAATAAAATAAAATATCTAATATTTATCTTGAGTACCAACTACCAATAACATTATTACAGTAAAAGGAAAGTGACAAATATTGAGAATACGGAATTTGAAATAAAAAGTTAACGCGATCTATATACTCAATCAACAACTAATGTAATATATATGGAGTATAGATAGCGCTGTAATGAAATAAAGTAATATTATAGAGCATAGACTTTATTCTATTGGATAGACTACAACTAGTTCAATTATATTATTTAGACAGTGTTAAATATTCTTAATTCTTCATGATTTTGATTATAATTGAAAATATGATGAAAAAATATAATAAATGTAATATTTTTTTATTTATTTCAAATAATAATTAATTACTCGGGAGGGATAATTTATTATACTTGGTGGTCACACTGTTTTACCTGTAGTATCACAAAAATATTCAACAAACAACTACAATCAGCAATCGCCAATCATTAATCATTATATAATAATGTAGGAGTATGTTAATTTAAAAATAAATCCGTTACCTTTGTTTTCCTAAATCTTATTCATTTTATTAAATTAATGAATATGGCGAATTCGCTGTTTTAGCGTAAATGTGTTATGTTGATTTCCAGATAAACAGTATTACTTTATATATTTTGTTTTCCAAATTTTAAATCGTTAATTTAATTTTAAAATTGTGTATACATACCGCAAAAATAGTATTATGGCTCCGATATTTAAAAATTCAAGAAAGTCATTATCGAATGCTAACGATAAAGAAAATGCTTATTTACACAGTGTCAGCGAATTTCATAGCAGAATTCGAAGAAGAGAATCCATAAGACTCAAGTATAAGGTTAGTTTTAAAATTTTTACATATCCAAATCGCATAGCATATTATAGCCACATCGCATAGATGGACGTGAAAAGAAATTAAAAATAATAATCTAAACGTTTACTTCATTGCCAAAATTAATTAAGTTCAAATCAATAAATTTGCATTGGTTTTCAAGTTCATTTTATCGCAATATATTGTTCATGTCTTCTTTTAAGTACTTATCTATTAGATTTAGATAATATTATTATAAATGTGTTGTACAAAGTTGTGTCGTCAAAAAAATATTGTGATTTTATTTAGAATTCTAAGTAAAAGATTAGTATTACGTAAACATTAGGTTATTAATTTTTTTCAATATATATATATATATATTATTAATTTTGACAAACATATTCTCTTTTAGTAAATATTTTTCTTGTAAAATTAAAATAAACAACTAAACTGAAGAATTTTTAATAATGATGAATAAATCATAATATTTATCGATATATAATAAATTATATTATTATGTGTGAATTATGATTTCAATAAAGATAATCATAGGAACTAACATATTAAAAAATATAATTACATTTAATTACCATGTTTTTTTACCAAGTATGAAATTTTGAAATTAGATATTTTTCTATAGTTATCAATACTTATTAGTTATTATATTATTTAAAAAAAAATCATAAATAAATTATTATTTTGTATGAATATTAATAGTTATTTTTACAAATTATAACGACTTTATTTCGTCATATAATGCATTCGAGAGTACATATATAAAATATAATATTATGGTCCTATTATTTATTGAAACATAGTTTACAATAGGTAAATAATAATAACTAAAATAGTTAAATAATTATATTATATTTCTATAATTCTAAATGGTTAAATGTTATATAAATAGATTTATAACGCTACATAACTTATATTATCTATAAATAAATAATTTCTACAGGTTAATTACATTTTTAAGAATTTAATTTACTCTATATTTATAATATTATATTTTGTATTTCTATATTAATTTAAAATTATTATAAAGTAAATATTATATAATATGTAGATAGCAGATATGCAGTTTTGTGAATTTAATAATATTGTTAATGCCAAGTGGTACGTATATTTTGAATACAAATATATGGACCTTAATTCTTTGTACTTACCTACTTGTATTGTTACATTAATTAATTATATAAATATTTAAGTACTTATTATAGGTATACTGAACATATATAGGGATATAGATATATAGATATAGTTCATAAGGGATATCGTATAAATTTCCGAGTAAATTTCTAATATATATATTTATGTATATTATATATATTTTAAATAATTCAAATACTTCCTGTGATTTAATTTCAAAAATGAAAATATGAAATTTAAATCTAATTGAGCATTTTTCAATTTATCTAATTATTTACGAGTCGAAAATGTACCTAACGTTTAAAATTGTTTATAAAAAGTATATACTCTGATTTATTGACTACTATAGAGGAGTTCCTAAGTTTGGAGTTATTTCCCAAAATATTGGTGAAATGTAAAGATTTATAAAAGTATTTAATTGTGGACTATTTAGTATACTGTATGTATATTGTATATAAATATAATGCTTATTTGTTTTTACTTTGTAATTTGTATTACCTACTATCTTACTGAATAGTGGATACTGGATACCTACTAATTTATAGTTTACGTATTACGTTTACGTATAGATAATTGTATTTGAGTTTTTCTTAAATTTATAAGCATTGCTTGAATTGGGAAAAATAAGTAAGGGGCTAATGGACTTAATACAAATTTTATTAAAAATTAGCGTCCCTTCAATTTCGTATTTTCAAATTTGTATATGCTATATCATAGGCGATTTTATAAAAAGTAGAAGTACGCTTAAAAAAATTAGTAGATGAGTTCCAAAATTAATTTGCTGGACAATATTTATATTTGTAAAATCAGATCTCGAAGATTACTTAAGTTTTCAGTCTTTCATCAGTCTGAATATTTATTAAGATATATATCGCCACTATTAATTTCTTAAATAGACATCTAATTACTATTATAATTTATAATATCTAGTTTTGTAATGAACGAAGTGTCGAAACGCTGGTTACTTAAAGTTATAGGTACAATATTAATGTCTATAATGCATGAATTATATACTTATGTAATTACAAATATTTTCTATAAACATTTTGCATTGAAATTTTTTTTAATTTTCAAAACTGACAGGTATAAAGATAGTAGGTACTTTATACGTGATGATTTCTATCATTTTGAGCATAGACATATATATTCTTTTATATGTCAATGATTTTGAGCTATGTTGCAAGCTGTAGGAGCACGTTTTCCAGTTCCCTCCTTTCATAACTGCCATTGTGCATTCGCCTATGTTCGAATCGATTACCTGTACCTAGTACCTACCTACTGCCGGTTGTGTATTGTGATCGATACGAAACTCACGTAAACGTCATTTCATTCAGTTTGTATTTTGCGTCGCACGTGCTTAGTTCAGTTTATCTTAGCATAATCTGGCAATCGTTTCCAAACCATGATATTCAAACGTTTATGGACAATTTTCGAAAATTATTGATTATATTGATTTTGTACACTTGATATTTGTAAACTATAAATATTTATTTAATATTTTTCGAGTATGAAATTTTTTAATTTTTTATCTCACAATTAAGAAGAATTGAATTAAAATTTTATTATACGTACGTATTTGTGTTCGTTTATGGTGAATTTAGAATGTATCGTATACGGTTATATATAGTTCCCGAAGATTCTGATAATCACCAAGATATGAAATTCGTCAAGGATGCTACTCAAAATATCAATATTGTTAAGGTATTTAAGTAATATTTTAACACTTACGAATTTTATTACTCTGATTTTATAAATCTTTTACGTTTTAAAAATTTCAATAAGAGGTCCAAAAAAAGCGTATTAATTATTTCACATTTTGTCACTCATGTACAAGTTTTACATAGTAATATGTTCCAACTTCTAATACTTAATTGAGTTTATAATTATTACTTTTATTAAGATACCTAATAATGTTGTAAGAAACAGGTGATATTTATTGTTAATAAATACATTATTATAAATTATAATGATATGAATTTCACATTTGTATTTTCAAAATTTATACCAAATACTTAGTTATTAATTATTATAATATTGTGTATATGTACATATAGAACATTATGTAGTGTTCGTAGCCTCCCAGGTTATGATTAAAATAATTAAACCATAATATTTTGTTTGATAATACCTACTATTTACTTTTATAACTAATATTCTCTATTCACCGCATTATGCATATTTTATGTAGAATGTGATCTGCAGCATCCTTTATTCTTAGTTGGAAAAAATTTAATTTTAATAATATAATTTTCTTAGACGAGTTAATAATATTTATCTAAAACAATAATTATCTGAAATATTATGGTATAAACGGTATTACGTATTATGTATAACAATGTTTTGTTTTTAACTTTGCATTTTGTATTTTTCACTATATAGGTATTAGTACTATACTACTATGTATTTTATAATGATTATATAATAATAATAAATTTAATTTAGAATATGCTTACTTAATATTTTAAGGTTTTTAGTAAATATTTATTGGTGCAAACAATAAGTTTAAAAAAAATGGTTTCTATTGTAGAGAAAATTAAAAATGATAAAAGTAATAATACGAGTATTATAGATATTAGATAGGTACCTACTATTATTATTTTATTAATATATTCATTTGGGCTTACATACCTAATATATATTTTGTAAAGTACCTAAGTTATTATATTTTATTATAGTTTTTAAAAAAATTTTAAATGTGTTATAAATAGGTCATATAAATGACTTATACTATTATACAAAAGTCTATATTTTTATATTATATATTATTTTATATCAATCTATCTATTTATAATATTTATATATTATGAATACAATGTTTGTTGATTAAAAAAATAATTTCGTTCAATTTTTTTAAAACAAATTAAAGGACAAAGATGTATGTGCCATGTTTAATCGTCAATTATATAATATATTAAATAGATAATTAATTATATATAAAATATATACAATATTTGTCACCACAAATTATTATTTTTAAATATTTTGTTTTTTTAATTGTTCTACTAGATAGTTATTTACATTTAAAAAATAGTAGGTACATGTACACACCCGTTATTTGATAATACATTCAATCACGATATAAATATATAGAATAAAGTTTGTACCAATTAAATATGTAGACAGACGTAGGTTTTATCTACATTTGTATTATCATATAATAATGGTTTTTTGAAAAAAAAATATTTGTGGGTAGCGAAAATCGTGCGCCATTAACCTTTCACGACGAAACGGTCATTTTAAACAATTGAATTATTTTATTATGATGCATATATTTTTAAAAGCGGCATTAGTTTTATTTAGTTAGCAATTAATCATATTACGATTTTACATACACGATTAATAACAATATTATAATATTATTTCTTTATTCAATTTAATATTAGGCAATACATAATATGTTAATATGAATTATACAAATTTTAATAAGTACATAAATAATTTGAAAGACCTCAAAAAATATTACGTTTTACATTATTTATATAAAATAATGTTGGTATTTTATTAATTATTTCTATTACCTATTAATAATTTAATTTTTATAAATAAATAAATATATATAATTGT
Source organism: Tetraneura akinire (assembly GCA_021307375.1). Classification (NCBI taxonomy): domain Eukaryota; kingdom Metazoa; phylum Arthropoda; class Insecta; order Hemiptera; family Aphididae; genus Tetraneura; species Tetraneura akinire. The sequence continues at coordinate 8,086,564 of JAIUCT010000010.1, forward strand.
TTATTTTGCCGGATATTGTGAAATGTAACATAAGTAAATGATCATTATGCAGTATGGGTTAGGAGTGCTAAATTGTATTTTTATTTTTTACGCCAATTCATTGATCATTTGACATAAATAAAAATGTTTTTGTTAACCTAGCAGAAAAATTGTATTTAAACTATCATATCCGTGTGTTTAATTGAATATTAGTAGATTGCTGAAATTGCATAGTGATGTAACATTATGTTATGCTATAATGACATTTATATGCTGTATATAACAATAATATATACCGAATTCGATTATATATTGAATAAATAGCACAACATTCCATGACAAATCATATTTATTTACTAAGATGTGTTATGTATCTGTGACTATGAATGAGAGCGTGTAAAATTGTAATTAATAACACGTACAAATACTTAGATCTACATTTTAAGTACATTGACATAGGTACTCAAGTATGTGTAATTTCTTTGATATTCATAATATACCTAATGTTTATAAAGAATTTTTTTTATTAATGAAATTAATATATGTAAATTATGATAAGTTTTTAGATTTAATTATTTATAAAAAAAAAAATAAATTAAATAGTTACTGTTACATTAATAAATATCATATTCTTTATAATGGGCTTTCATGTTTAAATTAATGTCACAAATGGTTGTCATAGAATAATTTAGTTCAACGGAAATATCAAAATTATTACAAAAATGACATTTACAATTGAATTTTGGATTTCTTTTCTAGTTATTATCATTTGTCAACATGTATTATATACGAGTAGGTACATAAATATTACAAATTTATAAACTTTATGTAGGTACTAAGTAATCAATATAATTTATAGTAAATTCTAAGACGATTTTAAAACCTTAATTTAGTTTCAAAATTTATATTTTAAAACAAGTTATGTATATACCACATAATAGGTTATTAGGTTTTAAAGTATTATAATTAAATATATTTTATATTTAGATTAAAATATAAAAATGTTTAATATTATTTTATATTTATAAAAAACTTTACTTACCTATTATTAATTTCTAAAATTTTATACATTTAGATATGAATATATGATTATACCTTTGATTACACGTATAGTAAGATTTATTTTGTCAAAATGTCCTTGAATATAATCTAAAATCTTGGGTAGTGTGAATGACACGCGTGTGTTTTCTCTTTTCCGAATTGAGTTTTCATCTTCAATTTCCTTTATAAGTAAATAATAATATTTTAATCGTAACATACGTGTGTGACGATTTACATTAATATATTATATAGACTAGATTGATCGTTATTTTTTTGGGAAGAAACTTTCTTTTGTATAGTCTTAATTAAGCTTGAGGTCCTAACTGAATCCAAATTAGTGATTATTAAATTTCAAAGAAGTGATTAGAATTTATAAATTAAAATTATTTTTAATTCTAAAAATAAATTTGCAATTTTGCCAAATATTGGTATTGATCTGAAGTAAATATAATTAAGAGGGCGTTATTTTCATATTCATTTTTGTTAAAATAATAAATATGTTATAATAAAATGCAATAATTAAATACTTGCATCATTTTAATATAACATTAAGTATTAATCTATAAATATATTCCGTAATTGTGATTGATGTATAGTTTTGTATATAATTTGTTTATTTTATTTTTATTAATAATTTATTAAATATGAATAATACATTTATCTTTTATTATTATATTATTAAAAAATGAGCTTAATTACATTTTGTACATTACGTCATAATACATATACAATAAACATATTTACAATTTTTAAAATTATGAATTCATTTGCAACTATAATTAAAAAAAAATTTTAGGTCTTTTAAATTATTGAATTTATAGTAATATTATGGTGAATTATTAAGAATATTCGATTGATATAATAATTTCTTTAAGTATATTTCTATATTTACAATTTATACTTTTCAGTGGAGTAAAATTATTAATAATTTTATATTAATTATAAATTGTTTACATATTATTATGTACCTATCTAATAATTAGATTATAGGTGTCACAATATATAAAATAAAATAATTCACATTTCACAATTTACTAATCTTTATATACTTCTTTTTATTTGAAAAAAACATACTTAAATTTTTTATAACATACTTTAATTTAAACTAACAGTTTAAATTAACGATTATGTTAGAAAGTACCTATATTAAATTTCAATAATATTAGAAAATTAGATCTATTATATATTAAATCGATTATTTACGATTACTTATTTTTCGGTATAGAACATGATTATTGTATTTTATGGTTTATAATTTTATATTGTATTAAAAATACATACGTTTTTTATAATTCATGGATGAATACTAATGGTAGTAATGTTATTTATATTTTTAAACATTGTTTTGGTTTTGTTTGATTATTTAACCATTGATTATATAAATAATATTCATATATTACGTTTTTAAATAATATTTTGTGAAATACCATTACATAATCTAATATTTAATAAAAAACAAGAGTCGTTGAAAATATAATTATTATTAAATATTAATTGATAATTTATATCTATTGAAATTGCATTTATATGATAGAAACTAAAGAAAGTATACCTATTATAATGAAAATCTAAAACTGAAAATATTAATTGACTATCAATATGATTAATCAACAATTTTGTATTTTAATAATTAATGGTTATTATTTTATAAATATCGCGTATTAGCGTATTATAGAAACTAACTAAATTAATTATTATTTAAAAAGTTTAAAAAATCATTATATGTTATATTTTAGTTAATTGTTTTTTTTAGATTGAATTTATCCTAGTAATATTTTCTGTTGGTATTATATTACCAAAAATTATACAAATAATTAGGTAAAAATTATTATCTTATTAAATATTTAAAAATATTAAATTTAATTGAAAAATAAATTATAAATAACATATTGCCTTATTTAGCTCTATGCATGTCATTATTTCATGAATATTCTTCTTGAGTGGTCCATGATTGCAGAACATACGTGTAGCATAATATTATTATATTTGGTTTTAAGTTTTTTGACCTATGTCCCACGAAACATAAGTGACATAATACATAAATATATATGAAAAAAATTCAAAACATAAATTCTATTTATTATAAAACAATATTATAAGTTTATACAAAATAAATTAACATCTTAATTTTTAATTATAAATGTTTATCAAAAATTGTCGTACACATATCAAAATTAATATAATTAGGTACATCGTACATTATTTATAAAATTAAATAACGTATATAATTTTGAACATCATATATTTAATAAAATATTACTAGTTACATTTTGTAAATGTGTATAAAAAAATAAAAATATAATTATACTGAAAAGTTTTTGATTTGGTATACATATGTTAGAGTTACATTAATTTTTAATCACGATCTAAAATAATCAAAATACTTACATTTCTACAAGTAATATCTACGAGTTCAGTTCAATCTTTCAATCTAATAACTGTGTGTTTCTATCTGTGTTGTATTTCTTTCTACCCAAACTTAATGACCAACCATCCTCCACCCGATGGATATGAAAATATAACCGGCGCCACTGTCAAGGTTAACTTATTATAGTACGTCTGTAGAATTATAGTAGAATATAGTTCGTAAGTCGTAACACCGACAAAGTGCTGTAGAGAATCAATTTGAGTTACATAATGCATATTCATTTTTAATCCTTAGGAGTACTCGGAAGAATACTAATAAGCGAACAAAAATGGAATTATATAATAAGGTTCCATATGTATTTAAAATGGATAATTTCATTAAATATGTAAAAAATGCATTATAATATTATCATCTACCTACCTAGTAATATTATTTTACAATTTACTTATTACAATAATTATATGTTAATCACAGTGATTTTTATTCTCGTTCGACTTTTGATCATATTACATATATATAGGTATCTGTATAATTTTATTTTGTATATAGTGGAATTTTGAGTTTTTTTAAATAAAATAAAGTTAATTTTACAATTATTTTTCTAGAATTATAAACTTTACACATTTGTATTATTCGACATGGCCTCTATTCAGTTCGAAACAAATTATTTTTTACAATAATTATATAGATTTTATATTTTCAATTTCGATACTATACTATAATATTTTATACGCATTTTTATTTTATAGCCATGCAGAAGCAGAGTCCATTATTATAATATAGTCCATTTATACTCGTAGGTCGAAATATTATCTATAAGTACACCTAATAATAGAAGAGATATAGTCTAAATTATTATGGTGGCAATTAATATGGTATTTGGCCTATGGCATCAAAACCTGATTTATAAAAAAAATCAAACGAGACAGACAAATAATATTGTGTTGATTCTTGGGCAAGTTGTGTTCATTTTGAGACTTATGTAGTTTAATGTAGTTTGAGGAACCCCATCTATCACTTGTATATATATTATATCAATTATAACGTCAGCAAAATAAAAATCCAATATAAATATACTGTTTATACTTAATTACTCAGTACTCTATTTAAATCATGCAATCATATACGAAATCATATATGTATTTATAATTTCTTCTTTTGTGTAAGTATAATGAATTAGTTATATTATATTTTTTGAAAGTAATCAAATTTTTATGAACATATTCAATATTTTTACACGATAATAATATACTACTATTGTATATAACTGTACATATAAAGTAAATATTTTTTAATTAGGTAAAAATAATTATTAAATGTATATAGAATAATATTGTTATAAGTTTATAAATATTACTTTTAGTAAAACTATAAAATAAGTTTAAATAATGTATGTTTAAAATAAATATATCTTATATATTACATTTTTATATAACTACGAGTATATGTATAATAAATTAATAACATATACGTACTATAGTATATGTCGAGGTATATGTACTATTAACAGTATATTATATGACTTTTAAATAAATAAAAACCCAAATCCACAAAAAATTTACTTTTATTTTAAGCAAATACGTATTTCGTATTTCGTATGTCTGTGTTTTGCACTGATGATGGCAACTTTGTTACCGAAATACGTATTTGCTTAAAATAAAAGTAAATTTTTTGTGGATTTGGGTTTTTATTTATTTAAATATATTATCCACAAGTCAATACTTAAACTATAAATATTATATGACTGTTATTTTTATAATATAGTATTTTAATTTTTGCGGCTTGCACATATTATTTGTGCATTGTAAAGAGAGTGAGAAAGAGTTTATACAAATTACATTTTCTATTTAGATTTTTAAAAATAATATATAATAATTTAGAGTTTTGAAAAAGAAAAAATTAAAATTGTTTAAAATTACATGTGTTTTGTTACGTGTGATGTGCTACTTTACATTTTATAGTTAACAGTTGTTTACTCAGTATATATATTGTTTAGTTACAAATACACCCTCCAAATACTATTCCAAGAAATTTATAGAACATGTTTAGTACGCATATGCATTCTGATTTTACGTAATATGATATGGATATGTATTACAAGACAACTAACAAATTTCAGTAGATTATAATCGTAAGTATAAATTAGATTGGGTTTGGGTATATGCTACAAAACAATATTTAGGTGTCTATATTGTAAAGGAATTCTTAACATCTGCGAAACACTCAGTAAGGTTAGTTTGAAATATGAAAAAATATGAATTTTGGCTGTTAATTTTTTTTCTGTGAAATTTTATGTTATTTGTATAAACATTTCTTAAAATATGTAAATTATTTCATACAAATAATTTATTTTGATGTGACGACGTATATACAATATAACATGTACGTATGTGTGTTTGTGTATGTGCATTTTAATTTATATTATGTATTATGTCGTATTTAATTCGAGGGAAAATTCAAAATTTGTGAAATTTCTTATACATAATATATAGATTTATTGAGCTTATATTTTATTCAAATGGAATATAGAATTATGTAATGAATATTATAATATAAATTATGCACATTTTATATTTTTATCACATAAAATTGTAATCTACTTTATTAAAATATTTTTTAATTATTATTTGTTTTTTGTTTTTTTCTGAATATTAATTTTCAAAATTTATTCAAATCAAAATAACTATATGAGTATAAATTATATTACATTTGGTTATTACGGTTCGCTTGTACTAAATTTAATATCTGAATGACGACCCTGAAAACATTGTTCATTTCAGATTAAAATACAATCAATAATGCAATATAAAAATATTTGTCATAAATTTATATTCATAAAATCGCTAATATGGACAATGACCATTAACATTATATTTATTTGATTCTAAAAATCATAAAAACTGATATATATATATATAACTGATATACTGATATGAATCTGTGATTGAAGTTCATATGATTTTGTGGATAATGCGCATTGCGTATTTATGCATACTTAATCTATTATACGAATATTTCAATACAATTTTAAATAGTTTTAAATTAATAGTGCGGTCCAAAGTCCAATGTAAAAATAATATAAAAACTATATAAAAATAGTATTATATTAATAAAAAAATTTAATTTGGTACCTATTAGAAATTAGAATACAAAAATCAAGTTTTTTAATCTGCGTTACAAATGTTAATATATTAATATTTGCATATTATATTACATAGATATAATAAGGAACGATCAATGAATGAATATTTTTTGATTTAGGGATTAGTATTTTACTAAAATTTATTTTATTCGTGCTCCTGTATTTATTGACAATTGTATATTAATTATGTCTGTGCATAATATTATGATTGTTGATTGTATATTAAATAAATTATCTAATTACCATTTAAATGTTCTTTTTATTGATTTAAAATTATTGTATACTTACTATATATTATATTTTAATTACTTTCTTATTCATTTTGAAATATCTTTTACAAAAATATTTTATTTAAGTAATTTAATTTATAATAACTATGAAATTGTAAACATATCTAATTATAATTAGATTATAATTTATTTAATCAATAATATTTGTATTATACGAGTATAAATTGGTGTTTCTTATTCTTAGGACTTCTCGGTAGTAAGGTCGTAAGGATAACAAAAATTTCACATAGAAAATGTTATATATTTTATCTATATTTTACCGAATCATAATAATATAAATTATAATTTTAATAGATTATATTAATATTAAAAAAAAAAACACAATTTAATTGGATTATTCATATTCTGGTGATTTGTTTTTAAGTATACAATAAACTATAATAACTATTAAATATAAACTTAATTTTTACATTATAGGAGTATATATTTTATTAAAATATAATAATAATTAAATACTAGGTATATAATAATTAATATAACATTAAAATAAACCAAAATGCCTTATTAGTTTATTACAATAAATAAAAATAACATAATAATTCTGTGCATTATATTTTACACCTATTCTTATTATAGTTATTTATCCTTTAAATTAAATGTTTACTCATTTTGGAAATTTCCTCTTTTTTGGTCGACGCCTCATTATGTTTATCTCTAATTTGATTCGTGCTTATAATATTATTTGTTGCCTGTTTAGTGGAGACTTTAACAATCTCATATCAGTTTTTTTCTGATGGTGAAATATGCAAATCGAGTGCCAATTATAATACAAGAATAATACTATTCGTATGGATGGTTTTTTCTTTTATCGTTATTATCATACGCACGCTTAATCGAAATAATTATATTCGTGTTCACTATTTAGTATTTTCATCCGATTGTCATCAATCCCGGATGACTTCATCATTCAGTGCCTCCGCCGCGGGTCCCCTACTCTTAGTTAACAAAACATCCGTCAGGTCGCGGTCGTGTGGCGAACGAAAATAACCCACGCCGTTCGACCGATCGTGGTTCGTGGTCGTAGTGCAGTTGTGCGTTTATAGTTTTGTTCTGCGGTTGTGTTCGAATTATGGTCTCTGCATAAACTTTTTGATGTGCAAGTGAAATAATATTATTGTTGTCACGTAGTGTCGTGTCTGTGTATAATCGGACAGCGGTGATCTTCTTCATCCGGCGCATCTTGATGTCCTGATACTTGGGAGCCATCGTGTAAGTGTTTTTCTCATATATTCTCCCCCGTTGAAACGTTGTGTGGTGACGAACAATGACAGCAGCGTGCCGCGTGCGTCTTTCTTTTTGAACGATAATAAAAATAGCGCAATACTCATCTCTCCATCTCTATGAATTAATATAAAGGTTTTAATAATAATTATAATATTATATTCGAGTGTTAAACACCGCGGGTCCATGTGACTTATTCATATTATTATTATAATTTTTAGATACATATAAATTATAATATTATAATATAACACATTAAACGTAATAATATTCTTTGCCCGTCCACGAATCTTTATAAGTTATAACTTTTAACGATCCAACAGAGTATGGAGTATATTATGGCGATTTGTATTTTGATCGAGTGCGGGAACTCTACTGTGCATATGACGTGAATATCAGTGATATGATAATACGGTGATAATGTGAAATTATTCGGTCGTATTTTATTATAATATTGTACATAATAAATCTTTGAACGAACGTGGTTTCTATAATGTACACAATACGCACAAGTGTTTTTCAAGTGGTTTAGACTTTAGAGTTAGATGAACGTTTTATGAGAAAACCAACTGGATATAATTTATTTTAGGGTGTAGATATGGTTGATATATTGGTACATAGTGATTGTTATTATTGTCGTAAATCATACTTTATGATTAACGTTGGTATTTTTCACAAATTTCTACAGTACTTACCTATACCTATAATATATACTATCTATTTATCTGTTGAAATTGAAACGCACTTTGAACATTTTAGATTTATATTTTTATAGTTATTCTTATTGCCGTTATTGCCTTATTGGTTTTAGTGTAATATGCATCGGCAAAATATTTTTGAATTGTTCATCATCATTTACCACTATACAACTTTTGAGAAATTCTTATCATGTATGAAATGATGTACGTGTGATACAACATTCAATGGTTTTATATTTTTCTTATAGATAATTTTTCTATTAAAATGGTTTATGACACCTATAATATATTATATTATATTTTATAAGAGGTATACAATATATTTTTTTTTAATTAAAATTTATACGTCATGTATGATTTAACACTTTTTATGTTTTTTAATATAAAGTTTAAAATGACATTTGAAGACTAATAATAAATAAACTATATTAAATATTTTATTTTGTTATATTGTTATTATTAAACTGATAAGATTAAATTATGGACCCACAGTCAATTGTTATAAACTTTTTGCTATGTTTCTCAATACTTCGTGAAAGGTGTGGAACCGGTTTTCGCATGACATTTCATAGTGCTTACAATTACAATAACTGGACAACTAAAATCTAGTAAATATTATGTTTAGATTTAAATGTTAATACAAGTGAAATAGTGAATTATCGTTTTTATATCTATTGGCGATTTTCATTTAAAATTAACAACCGAAAGCTTTTAAATATTTAGTCTTTTTATTCTTATCTATCATTCCAGTTATGTGTAGACATAATATCTAAGAAGATTATTGCAAAACAAATAGTTTCACTTTTTCGTATTTTTCTAATAAACCACACGTAATATGTAAGAAAAATAATCACCAAAAAGATTTCGAAAAAAAATGTTATGTTATAAATAAACTATTATATCAATCATATTTGTATTTAATGTATTATAGCATAATGATTCCAGATATTTTATTTTTATAGCAATACTCTGTTCATGATTAAATTGGCTTATAGGTCTTCTTCGTACATAACCAACAATCAATACTAGACCAAGTTTTAAACTTAATATAAAAATGTTTAATGAAATTATAAAATAATTTATGTTTTTAATTTTATTGGGATTTTGTTGTAATGTAATTATGATAGATTATATCCAAAACGATATATTATATTTTGGAACAGCAAAAAATAACTTGCCTATTAAATGGTTCTTAATGTCTTATACTATAATATAGTAAATATGATTTTACGTATTTTATTCCAGTAAATAAATAAACATAATAACCTATCTATTGAATAATTTATTTTTATATTATTTAAATTATCGTTAGTACATTTTAAAAATAAATTAGAAAGTCATACTCATAAACCGTGGTCATGATTTATAATAAGAAGGACATTACTGGACCAGGATATTTGATACGAGTATTGTTCCTTAAGTATTTGATGTTTGTTAAATCTTAAATACAAAATAACTATTGGTTAATTGCCTGTGAAAATGTATAGCAATTTATCTACTGCTTTAGAAATAATATTTTTATTTAATAAATTTTAGAAAAAAAGTTAATACATAACATTTATTAGTTATTGCTTTATTGCAAATTAAAATAATATTAAAGTTTGGGAAAATCTGTATATTATATTCCGTATTAAGTAGGTCATCCAAAAATGTCAGCAATACGTATATTGTTAATAAATAACCGACATTACAACATTTTACTCATCTACTACAATGGATAAACAATAAACCATTTTTTTTTTTTTTTTTTTTTTTTTTTTTTCGTTAACTATGTTAAGTTATGTGTAATGTGTATTAAGTTGGAATAAAATATATTGGATAGAATATAGAATACGACTAACGTTAAACTCAATTTACTATAACACGTCATTAATTATTAATTTATTATATATACGTGTGTAAATATTGCTTTACATTTCATTGAATAAGTATAATATTTTTTATTTTTATAATATAAACATAGAATAGCATTAATTTAATTTGTTATATAATTATATTACTTCCTTTTTTATTATTTTTAATGTTCAAAACATTATCTTATTATAAATTATAAATATAAAAATAAACTAATTTAAAACACGTAGGTTATGCCAATGAATAATTTTGAACGTCAGACATTTCTTAAATATAATTTTTTAGTTTGTATATTATTATTAACACTAAATTTTAACTAAATATATTTTAAAATATTTTATACTCCACAAAGTTTAAAATTATCACCGAGTTTACGCTCATTCGTATAAATCATATTTTGGATGTTGTTTATTGATATCAGCATAATTTTACAATTATTCTGATTTTTCCCTCTTGAACAGAACACTTCAACAGAATATTATAATTTATACTCGAATTTATATTTTTAAAAGATTTCGTTTTTTGAAAACCATAATAATACAATAGTGATGAAAAATGATTATAATTCTTTCGTGGTAGTTTATTGTAGAACACATAATGAGCTCGACATGAGATCTTTGTAATCAAAGAATGAGCGCCCTTCTTTTGTATACCATCTAATTTTTGTTTTCAGTAATTTATGCTCTGCTGCACCATTATAATCGCTATACGTGTATAATGTATATGTACGTATGTGCATTATATGTTATACCCACTAAATATAACAGAGGTATTGACCATAATATAGTAATAAAATTACGTTGGACATTAAAACGATCCCACGTTGACCGAAATAGAGAGTGAGAAAGAGAGAGACACACGCACACTGCCGATTTGGATCAGATCCACAGGACTTATGAATTTATGATAGATGATATATTTCTCTACCTTTGTTTCTATCTTAGCGTATATCAAAATCTATTGCGCGTTTACATACCCTTTTACAGTAGTCAAATTTCATCGGCCATGAACTCGTGTTTCCCACCGTTGGCCGCTCTAACGCTGAAAGACAAGCGTCGAAATTCCGCTTATTTGGAAACCACCGGAAATCAAAACACTGGAAAACCTAATGTCATACAAGACATGGAAATGTTTTATATAAAACAAATTGCTCATAATCTTAAGGTAAGAATTATAGGAAACTTACATGAGTATTATACACACGTGTTTTTTTTTAGTGATTGATAAAAATATTATATATATAATGTATAATGTATATGCATTACTTAACAATATTACAAATATAGATTATTATAGTTTATATTAATATGCTCGTAACTCATAATATATTATAATAATATAATATTATTATATTTGTATGTATATTGATTTGTAATTATATGCTAAATCTAGTCGACACAGATATGAATTTGGCATGTATGTGAAATTGTAAAAAATATAATATTTATGCGATACGGCTAATAATGGCGATAAAACATTATATATATAGCTATAAAATCGCTTTAATTTGCAAATTTTTCGCACCAGTTTTTCGTAATAACTACAGTAGTTTATAGTATACATGGAAAGGATATTAGATTAATAAATTTACCATTAATATTATATTTTTAGATATATTCAGATATTATATATGTTATATAACCTGATTTTTATAAATACGTATAAAATATATTATATATATAATAAATACGACAATACTTCAACTAATGAATAAATTTGTAATCATTTATAAGTTTTTTTTTTTTTTTAATTGATTAATAACGGTTTTTACTTCTTATTTAGAATTAAGCACGCATAATCTACGTTATGTATACCTCTATACATAATAACAATGCCTTATACTTCTGCAGAATTTTATAACTCAATCTATGTTGTCATTTATAAACAAAACAATATAGCCATCAAATATATTAAGAGTACATTTACATAATACATAATATTATGAGCCAACAATCAATATTGACAATAAAATAATTTGTATACAAGTTTTTGGTATCTCACTATTAAAAGCATGTCCCAGAAAAAAATTGATAATAAAGTATTAAGTTATAGTTGAATATTTATGAACATAATGTATAAGTATAACGATTGCAAAATTAATTTAATTTAAATAGACAAATTATTTAATTTTGGAAATTTATTATTTATCATGATATTCGTGACCTATTATACTATAGTTGTAATAATATAATAATAATAATAATAATAATAATAATAATAATAATAATAATAAAAATAATAATAATAATAATATATATATATTAATCAGTACAATAATTAAATAATATTATTATTTTTTAATAACATTAATTAACATTATTGTTTTAAAAATAATTATATAACATCTACTATTGATCGTAATCACAAATACAATTAAATTATTATTTTCATTTATTATATTATGTCTAGATAAAGATGTTAGTTAATGAATTGATGAATAATAATCATAATCGTAGTGAATATAGTGATAACCTCATCGTAACCATAAGTGTATATTATTATAATATTATTCGAAAGTACCACCTAAAATTTACAATTCTGTACGATAATTAATCCGGAATAGATAGTTATGCACGATTCGTCATTCATAATATGAGATTAAACATATAACCTACACTCCATAAATGGCACGTATAGTTTATTTTTTTTTTTTAAATACGTTTTACCTATATTATTATTTTTGTTCCTGAAAAATGTTTAACACTCTTTTTCCTGTAGAAAAAAAAAATGATTATAAGTTGTACTTGTAACTATACCAGTTGTGCGTATTTTATGCATAATAGTATATAATTTATATATTTATATATTTATTTAATATGTGTATCTACATTTAACACCACGTTCTGGTCCTAAAGTCTCGTTTATAGCGATCTAATTATTATTATACATTTTTTTTTTTTATATATATAATATATTTTTGGCTGAGCGCGGCATTCAACTCGCTACGACGAATTCGCTATGCGTGTCAACCGTCGGTGATGTTCGTTAAATAATAAAATAACGAAACCCGTTACGATTCGACAAATCATTATATTGTATAGCAGTATCCTTTATCATTATTTCGTTACATACGATCACACGAGTTTGCCCACACCGCGATATATTATAAAATATAATACGACGCGTATACTCGTATTATTATTAATACCATCCATCATCAGACGCGCGCACAATGGGATGGTGCAGGTTTCTGGTGCTGGACATGCGGTATGGCGATTTCCCGGACGCGCGTTCCCGCGCTGCCGCCGCCTAGGCCGCAACGCGAATAAACTCTCGTGACCGGAATCTATACCTACATCGGGTGTTGCTGGCCGGTTCGATTCTTACCGCGTTTGTCGAATACGTTATTATCGCCTGGACATTATTAATATACATAATATTATATTGTAATATATTATTATGTATAGTGAAATTAGGTCCACGCATAGATCAAGTGCGCGTTAAGCATAATAATAATAAATTATTAATAATGACGCTAATTTTTTTTCTGTGAAGTACCTAGTACCTATTACCTATATTATTTTAATTAATTTTTCTAAATAGTTTCTATGCGAGAGTCCCGACAAAAACCAAAACAAAATTATTATATAATACAAATACACGAACTATTTTCGTTTTCTTATATTATTTAGTTATTACTTTATTATGTACCTACCCATTTTCAAAACAAAAGTATATGTATTACTATATTATTATAAGTATATTTATTGGTATATAATTTCTATTAATTATTTATTTATATAATTATGAAAACCTTACTACTGCTATTTGGTAATTTGGTATAAGAACATAGTGTAGAAGTCAGAAGAGTTATTGACGTATAGCGTATAGTATAGGAGATATTCGATGGAAACATTGAATTTCTAATTATTATAATATATAATATAAATAATAAGTGCATACATAATAATCTAATTTATTATATTAGAAAATTGTATACTATATAGGTTAGAAAAAACACGAATACTGATTTTTTACATTTTTTTTAATTTCCAGTTCAAGTATAATATATTGGAATAACGTAAAAAATAATGAACATGTTTTCGCATAAAGAATTAATTTACAAAATCTTGATTTGAAAATCAATAAACTCATAAATAAAAGGAATAGATTATAAATTTATAAGTAATAAACGCAAAATGCGACATAAAATTAATATTTTTAATAAAGAATATTATAATAATATATTACCTAGTAATAAAAATATTATAAATATGTAAATATATTAATGACACGTCTTGGTCTTAGACTCATAGATAATTTACGTAATAATAGCAAGAACGAGCAGCCGTTATAATTGACACGTTGTAGTTACATTAATGATAATAATATTATTCGGTTGCGACAGTCAATTAATTTATATATCGTTTATAAGAGTCATTATACTTATATACCGTTATTGCATTAATTAATAACCGATTTATACTGGACTACTATAATAATATTATTACAAAAACAGAATATAAAAAATAATATACTTTATGAACTATTAGCTATAATAATTATGTCTAAATTTAAATTTAAATGTATCTTTTACAATTTTTTAAAATCGTTTTTTCGTCTCATATCTAATAATTAAAAAAAAAACTTATCTAAATAAAAATTACTATGGTGTAGTATAATTATGTTGATATGTCAAGTATTATTAATTATAGATTATCTATATATATTTATAGCAGATGATATTATTATATACTTTTACTTTTTTATACTGTTAGCAAGATAAAAACCGGAAATTACATTGGCAATGACATCGTATTATAATAACTGGTATTAAATAATGAATTTGCGGTAAAAATTAATATAACATGAATCAAATAAAATATTTGATAACAGTTTTTATATAATAATATACCACAGATAACATATATAATATATATATATTATATTATATTATATTATATTATATTATATTGTATAATATATAAATATATAATATTATAATCTATGATTATATATTTATATTAGTATATTACATAACCGTATCGTGACTTACGAAAATTTGTTAAAATTGATTTGTTTTACCTATATCTGTTATATAATATTTTATGTTAATAATAATGTAATTTTATAAAATTTTACTTTTACTATAAATATATACTTGTATACGATAAATTAATAAATATAAATTATAATAATTAATAAATAATAATTTGCTATTATCAGATTCCAATGGTTAATCGATAGGTAATCAGATCGTATTCACAATATTATTTGACCTTTTCGATTATTATTGCTATAAGTTCAAGTATTTGCATGCAATAAACTCGTAAAGTATTACGAATACGGATATCGATGATTTTTATTCTATTTTTTCAATGTCATTTAGTTAAACATGATATAAATTTTATACATAATAATAAAAATCTTGAAATTTTTTTCTTAATTCGGTCATTTTTATTTTAATGGTAAATTTTAAACATTAAATATTTTCAATACCTAGTATATTAATTATCTATAATGTAATATTACATAATTATTTTTCTTGAAATGTATTATTTACGTTTTAATTTCTTTGTATTTTAAAGGATTAATAAGTGGTACATATTATATTCAATTTTCAAATTATTTTAATGCGTAACGTACCTATTATTTATAGTCAATGCTATTATATATGATTAGGACGTTCATACTATTGTAAAAAATTGAAATTTCTTGATTTCGTGATTTCGTTTAAGAGAATATAATCTCAACCGTTATTGTGCCAAACATAAATTTCTATATACCTAATATTAAAATTTGTATTTATTATTGTCATTGCGTATGCCTAACGCATTATTTTGATTATCAACATTAAATATTATTATGCATGTTACCGTATTTCGTTGTGATTATAAAGTTCAACTTTCTCTGGTACTTGTTTCTCTCGAATCTTAACAATATTGTATTTAGATATCAATTACTCATCTAGAAATCATAATATATTTCTACTCATCTTCCATGCACAGTCGTACTCTTGTATTTCATATACAATACTTTCACATTTAACACATATTAGAAATAATAATGCACTAGTCGGAATTGCATTCGCCGACTTCTAATTATTGAAAATTATAAACCTAAGACAATAATGTTATTTTCGTAATCGGCAAACACGTTACGATTTTTCCAAATATGATTTTGTTTTTGTTTCTTAAACTGTCTTTACTTAGATTCGATATTTCAGTTTATATTTAGCAATGATGTGCTCAACATTGTCCTTTTAGCTTTTAGGGAAATTTGATTTTGATAAAAGTCCGTTATATGAATATTTGAAATCCCAATCCGATCATTTAATTTTAATACATTAGTATTCTAGCCGTGTTAGTTTTCATTATAAATCAATTTTCTTCAATTCAGCGTTCCTATTATATATAAAAATCATTGCAATGATTATACATGTATAATATTATATTATTATGTTATGAAAAATCAATACGAGAAGTTTGTAAAAATTCGTTTTGTTATTAATTTATTATCATCGATAATATTATATTATGTTTATACTTACACAATTCAGTAATGAACTGATATCATCGTTATAATAGTGATACGCATATGCTAAAAAGGAACTAAATCCGTCGTAGCAAATTGTACGGCTCGTTTTCAAACGATCTCCCTTTATATTTCATTGCTTTAATTTTTCATTATTATTATTTATTATTATTATTATTATTATTATTATCACTCGTCATTCGTTCGCACTTATTAATCAAAATAACAACCATCAATGGAGAGTAATATATATATATATATGTAGCATTTGTGTCATTGTGGTTTATTGCCCAGTCACCAATTTAGTGATAAACATTGAATAATTGGAAACGCAACGAGAAAAAAATCTTTTTTTTTACTAGTTTTTAGACGAAAATAAATATATATAGGTAGATAGAGTAAAAATTTAAAAATATACTCGTAACATTTTTGTAATTCGTTACAAATTTTGAACTATCAAAAATTAACAAAAAAAAATTATCGATTTTTTTAATGATGTAACATGTATTTAATATTATATACGTATATAAACTATGTAAAGTATTATTATTTATTAAAATGTTTATTTTTTATAACATAATATACGATCATTCCCACTGTCATTACTAAATCAATCGAAACATGAATTTGTTGTTTTAATAATAATTCCTTATTGATATTTAATAGTAACGTATATAATAATTTACGTTAATACATTTCTTTACTAATTTAGTAATTTCTGCATCTATACTCAGATACCAATACTTTTGAAAAATAAATTGTAAACTGATATTATTTTAGTTAAATCAACGATAATGTTAGTCGTTCCAAAAAATTAAATAATGTAGATCATATAATTTAATGTTTGTACTTAGACTATTGACAATTAAAATAAATAAAAACTGAAAACAATTAAATATTTTTTTAAAAAAAAAAACCTCTTAAAAATAAAATAATATTGTAATATGAATATATTATATTTGTAAAATACGTACTTATATTTAATATTTGTATATTGATAAAAATTGGAACAATACTTATGTTTATAAATTAAATAAATAATTTTATCTCGTATTTAAAGTAATAAATGTATAATTATTTAAATTAATTTGAAATTTTGTTAATTGCTAGTATAGGTACTATATAATATATAGTAATTTTATCTATAAGTTTTTAATTTTAAATAATATTAAAAACTTTTATGATATTTATACAATGATGCGATGTTTCTCAATAATTTTTAATCTTAACACTGGATAATTACATAATTGATAATTCACAAATGTATTATATAATATTATATTCATATATGCATGTCAACACAAGCTAAGTACGTATTTCTAACTGAGTAATATCAAAAGATACGATCTCCAAATTTTTTTAAAAAAATATAATAATTTCGCAGCTCGCATGCCTGTGCATATAAAGATTATAAGGTACAAAACTAGCAAATTATGATTATATTAATATACTGTACAGTGTACGTTATAGTTTGATAATAAAAATATCACTTTGTCATCTTTTTAAATAATTACTTTTTAGTATTGTGGATTGTGGTACAAAAAAGGCATTCTTGAAAAAAAAAAGGAATATAATAGTTTTCCCTTTTACATTAAAAAGTATATGAATTACAAACCACCCTTATATTTAAGTGGAATCGTGTCACACATGTTTTATATTTTAATCATCACAAAGAACCCACAGATGTTATCGTAGACACGTGCCTCGCTGATACAGACAGGATATTGGTGTCACTATATACTTTTATTTCCTGTAACAATATATTCTTATAGCCCTACTTCTTTAGTCTTTAGTTCTGGACCACCTTTATTTTATAACAAATTTATTTAATATGAAATTTTAAAAATTATATGTACCTATAGGTATTCAATTACTTTTGTTTACCTTGGATTTTTAAAAAGTATGTCTGAAGACACTTATACTACCCGAAATAATGCTCCGATTTTCATGAATGACATGCTTTTATGGAAAGTGGATGTAATTGGTACTTTATTTAGGTCATTTTTCGAATTTCTCAAAGTTGACCTTATGCGATAAAAAAACGACGAATTCAATTTCATTATTTCACGATAACTCAAGCAATTTTCAAGTTAAAGACTTAAAAATTTTATTGAGTATTCACATAGGTACTATATATACTCGTATATGTGATAATATTTGGAAACCGTTACGTTAATTTTTCTACAAAATGTAGGACTGAATATTTCGTAAAATTCTCGTTTTTATGTATATAATGTTTGATAAAATTGGCAATTTTGACTATTTAAGTCTGAAAATTTTACTGAATTATACTTACATATTACTTAACATCATATCAAAATATTAGAAAAATCCCAAGTCTCATTTTTTTTTTTTTTTTTTTTTTTTTATAGCTGTTTAAAGTTGATATTTTTAGTTTAATCGAAAATCTTAGAATACATACAAATATTCTTCTTATTATTTCTGAATACTTTTACAATAAAAATTAATAGAAAAGCCAAAAAATTTGGAAAATTTTTGAAAATTTTATTGAAGCATACTGATATATATTTTAACGTATTTCCAAAATATTAGGAAAATTTCAAGACTCAATTTTTTTTATAGATGTTTAAAGTTGAAATTTCTATTTCAATAAAATCAATATTTAAAGTATTTTTTATATGGATTTTTTTTATTATATTACAATTTTTTACAACAATGTTAAATAAAATTGACAAAAATTTATGGAAGCTTAAATGCACTTTTCTTAACTCAGTTCCAATTAACTGTGAATTATTACATTAAAATTTTTTTTTTTTTTTATTGCTGTTTAAAGTATAAAAAAGCAAGTGAAGGGATATAGGTGTAAAGAGGATAGTGTTGAATTTTGAATGCAATGATAAATCATTATATTATAGAAAAACTGATCTGATCGATATATTTTATTTCATAAACACGTTTGCTTGAATTCGTTTTAAAATAATTCTTTATAGCTGCAATAGCACTATATCGAATATTCGAATGGTAGATATACAAGTTCACAAAAATAATTTTTTTTTAATTTTTATAAGTGTAGAATAGTCATTGAAATAGTTTTTTTATTTTTTTTTATCAATTAAAACCTATTCTACCATACCATAACATATTATAAATAGTTAATTTATTATATAAAGAGCGTTTGAAGTTATAAGTTACATTAAAATGGCCTTAACAACCAACATCCTACATCTGACCTTTTTATTCTATGTACGAAAATACAGTACCTACCTATATTGACTTTAACACACAGTCTAGATATCCATTGTATCTTTTGACATTTAACGAACACATTTTTTACATATCATACCAACATAGCGTCAAAGTTGACATCACTATTTATACTTCTTATATAATTAATGTTCCAATCGTAATGTATCCACACGCTTTCTCGTTGTATTACTTAAGAACGTACATTATCTTCTTTTGTTCCGGACAATTAATATGCCATTCGATTTTACTTTTGCAAACAAATAATTTTTAAAAATATGAGAACTTGCCTATACTTCCAGGAACAGACTAAACAATATCACGTATTGATCATTAAAAAACTGGTTGTAAATATTTTTTTTTACGGTTTTAACCTGTGAATTTTTTCACAATACGCTTTCGTGTTTTTTCCACTCACAAACCCGTACTTTAAATACGCGTCGAATGTGATTTATGCCCATATACTCGCGCAACTAAAAAAAAAAAGTAAAATTATTAACTTGATCTTTTCTTACCCCTTTTTTACGGTATATTTTAACTACCTTTTTTTAGCTACTTTCAGGATGTTTATTATGACTAATAAATATATTTAAATTATATTCCGGTACATGTTATCAAAAGAGTAATAAAAAAAAAAAGAGTAGCTATTTATTACATTAATTATTAACTCTCATTCGATACATTATTAATGCATCGCACTTACATTATATTATTAAATGGGTATTATACTTACTAGTAAGTTTACTAGGTACGTTATGTTTATAAAATTATGACTAATTTAAAAAAAAAAAAAAAATATTTATTTCAAATGACATTTTATTTAATCGGTTGGTGTTGGTTTTTGTCCGCAGGATTATGAATTGGAACAAAAAATGGAATTTGAAATGAAAATGCGCGAGGGAACAACACGACTGCTGGCCGCCTGCAAACATCAAACACAATCTTTGCAGGCAGCTAAAAGCTTGTTGACGTCCAACGAGAGGATGACGGCGTATATTGCTGAACTGCACAGGAAAAGTAGAGAACCCCCACAGTGAGTTTTTATATGTTTAGATCTATAGATAATAAGAGCCTCGTATTTCTACTTTAACTTAAAAATTATATCAATTTTAAAATATACGATTTCGTTAAACGTCAATTAAATTTATTTTTACTCATAAATATTTATGTACGACTACACAAATACAAGTTGAATCTGTTATTAAAAAAAAAAAAAAAAAAGAATAAATATATATATAATATATGTTTACATTTAAAAGAACATACTTTATTAAGGGACTAATCATTACCTAGTGTTACAAAATTATCAGCTATCATATCAAATATAATTTTAAAAGTTTAAGATGTTCATCAAAATAATGTTATAAAAAATAAAAAGAGTAATGTACATCTGTTGCTATATTTTACAGCAGTGGTGTGTGTATTTAATTCAAACTTTTTAACTATAAAATGTAAATACAATTTTTTGTACTTTTTACAAAAACAACCATTTAATAAATTATTGTTTTTACAGGATTGGATGGAATGGCGGCAAGGCACGTGTGTCGCTGTCGGATCTACGTCTTCCGTTGATGTGGCGGGATACTGACCATTTCAAAAACAAAGGCGACTACCGACGGTTTGCCGTGTTTTGTTTGGCCAAAATCGGAACGCAACTTTACGACACTAGCCTTATGTTTCCTGTAGACAGATCGATGACTGATGTCACGTTCAACGACGTACTGCTTTTGTAAGTCCGTTATGT
Organism: Tetraneura akinire; assembly: GCA_021307375.1. Lineage (NCBI taxonomy): Eukaryota > Metazoa > Arthropoda > Insecta > Hemiptera > Aphididae > Tetraneura > Tetraneura akinire. The sequence continues at coordinate 8,108,579 of JAIUCT010000010.1, forward strand.
TTGCGAATTTCTTTTTAATTTTTTAACGATTTTTGTCTTATATTCTTTTACAGCGAAAATATTGGACCGGATTTTAAACTCGATTTAGAAGTGTACGCTCACGTGTTGCGTGACGACTTTTCGATCGCGAGCACGCCAAGAAAAATAAAAAACTCGTTACATAGTTCCATAAGTCGCACGGTAGGCAAAAAACTGGCCGCCACGTTAAGAGATGAATTGAACAGCAATAAAATGTAAGCAAGAACATTCATATCAAAAATATATTATTTATTTTTAAATTTAATTTTTTGTCTTAGTGGGCCCAATTTTGAACTAATGGCGTCGGCGAAGCTGACTCTGGAGGAAGTGGACGAAAGAGTACATACGCATGATATGAAAATAGAAAACACACGTGCGTAGATTATCTATGTTAACTATAATATAACGTCTGCTGTGAAACCAAATAAATTAATAAATTGTATTGTTTATACCATCTTAGCAGAAAATCGTAGCAATCAGTTACCTTTATTCGGACACTTTTGTTGTCGTTTGGCAGCACAACCTCAGTGCATGTCGTCACCAGTGTACTCTGGTAGTGTGCAATTACGAGACGAGCAATGTTTGTCATGGGCCAGCCTACAAGCATTTGAATTATCCGTATGGTCATCGGCCGAAGAAGCTAAATCTCAACCTCCTCGAAAAACGTTTAGAGTCGACAAGGTAAGAGTTTAAACTTTAACAGGTCATCCGATATCATAATTTTATGTAACCGTATATTCGTTTTCTTCTATAGAATACGATAATTCGAGCTTTAAAAAACAATAACGAAATCGAAATATCTAATGAAATAGAAAAACATACAGTGTCACTAATATTTTCTGTAGAAAGTGGCGAAGAGAAAGGAAATTGGTTGAAATATTTAGTGCAACACACCAAAGAACATTATAAGTAAGATTTGTTTTAATTAGCAAGTATACATTATTTTAAGACTCATCTTGAATTTGGTAATGTATTAATATACATTATAGAATCTTTACTACCTATGGTAATAATCTAATAATTGAAATAATGTATGTTTATTTATCAAACTATTAGTATTAACTAAAAAATTGGACCTACAATTGTTAATCTTTATTAATTTAATAAATTTCATAGATGGAAGAAGGCTGCTGAAAATGTAATGGAAGTTCAACTGTTGGACACTAGTAGACATTCGTTTGTAAAACCTGAACGACAAGGATCACTTTATGATGAAACTCCATTATTCGGTAAAAATAAATTGGAAGAAAAAATTAATTTTATTCTTTGAATCTACTTGTTTTCTTTTTATTCCCTTTCAAAATCCTATGATTAAATTTCTTAATTATCAATCTTTGAACATGTATTAAAAATAATTTTTAAAATTTTAATAGAAATATTAATTTTTATTTGTAGAATCATTTGATAAGAATAATCATAGACCTTGTGTAATGGACATGTTCTCTAACTCTGGACAAGTATCTACTTCCAGTCTTAACTCGTGTTCATCAATTGGTTCTAGTTCTCATAATTTACGTTCAAACTCAACATCATCATCATCAACTGTAAGCAGTAGTGGAACCACCCAAAAGTCAAGATCACATTGGCTGTTTTCTAGGAAAACGTGATCAGCATAATATCAGTTTTTATTCTTTTTTATAAATTTATAATACACACATGTTAGAGAGGCTATATTATTTTACGGTTTTGAATTCCTTTAATAATTCTTGTATCCATTTAAAATCAAATTTCAAAATATGTTTTATTAACAATGTTTATATTGTAGGTACACATTTTCCTTTTCCCTTCATATACCCCAACAATTTATTTTTTTCCTGTTTTATTGAATTTTTATAGTTTAGTACTCCTCTCCAACGTGTATTCAAGACTTAAAAAAAACTAGTATTAAAATATAATATATTAATGTATAAAAGAAATGCTTATTATTATTATTATTATTAGAATTATATAATAAGTATAATATATTATATTTATATATTTTTTTTTTTTTTTTGTATTTATGAATTCATTATTGATTACAATTTCTATATTATAATTATTGTTATAACATATATTTTTTAGAAATTTAAGTTTCTGAGCACCATGTATCCTAATGCTCATTGTTTATGCTAGGTTAAATCCATATATCAATTTTAATTAAAAAATGAATGTAAAAATAATGAGTATGAGGAATAATCATTTTATTGCTGATCCTTAAAATGATGTCAAGTATGTATAAATAATTATCAGCACATTTAATTTTAAGGCTGTAAATTACCTATTTACCTTATCTAAATACAAGGACATAAGAATAATTTTTATTTGAAATTAATTGTTTTTTTTTTTTAATTATTCCAAAAAATTACCTCGTATTATAAGACTAAAAACCTGTTAAATTACTTAAATAAGTTTAAAAACTGGCATTTTATGCCATTATATTCTCTTTAATTTCTACATGACTAATATTTAACTATAAATTAGATAAAATTATAATTTATTTTATATAATCAAAAAAAAAATTAATAATTTAAACTTTATAAAAAATGTGTTAAATATTTAATTTTACAGTATTTAAAAACAATGATGGTTTGTTATAAGTTATAACAGTACCAGACCGATATTAAAATTATTAAAATAACATGTCTATCTATAATCTATGGCATTATAAGTCTATTGTTTATGAGCATAATATTAACTATAGAACTTTAGACTTGTAGTTAATAGTTATATTTAATTTTTTTTTAACAAACTAATCTAAAGTAAGATATAACCATGAATTTAAATTAATTTTAAAAAAGATCATTTTTAAAATATTTAAAATCTAATCAATGATTTTTGGTATTCATATTGTAAACATTTGACATTGATCTGCTCAATTGGTCATGAATAATTATTTTTGTTTCTCTGAATAAGATATTTGTTACATTGTTTCTGTTAAATTACTCGAGATGTTCTTGGTTTTCTTACACTGTAATTACTACTTGGTAAATGGTAGGTATAAAACCATTAACCAGGGTATTTAAACATTTTAATTTTAGTTTTCACATAATTAATTCTAAGTTGTTAAAAAAGGGTTATTAGCATTGGAAAATTAAATGCATTTTAACATCAAATGAATTTTTTTTAAAAATACGAGTAAAAAAATGGTGTGGAGACGTAGAGGATAGTGTTGTATTTTTATTTTTTAATAAATAAGTCATCGCAAATTCATACTCAAAAAAGCAAGGGAAGGGATACAGGTGTGCAATCATAGTGTTTAATTTTAATTATAATTTGAATGCAATGGCAAACCATTTCATTCGAAAAAACGATTCTGAGCGAAGTTCCGTCATATAATGCCGTTTTTTCGTCATTTTTTTAAATATTATAAGATTTACAATGGAAATTTCTGTTTATATAGATGGTTGGCGGTTGCTATTAGTTACAATAATATTATTTTGGTTGCTATTAGTAACAATAATATTTATATTATCACTATGGTTACTATTATAAACAACTTTATCCGATGAATCAAATTCGTCGAAGGAAAAATGTCTTTTTTTCGTTATTTTTTCGTCCTTTTTCTGTGTGACATGAGGTCAATTTTGGGAAATTCGAAAAATGACCTTAATAAAGTACAAACTACATCCAATTTGCAATCGAAAACATACAACACTCGTGAAAATCGGAATATTATTTCGGGTAGTAAAAGTGTCTTCATACTTAAAAAAAAAAAAACAAAAAAAAAAAAGAAAAAAAAAAAAAAAAGACCCACATCATTGTAAAACCAATACATTCTTCGCTTCGCTCAGAATCTAAAAAATGATTCTTAATTCCTGAACGAAGTTTAATCAGAATTCAAATAATATAAGTACTGAATAGTGAATACAAATTAAAATTAATATTTACAATTTTCACATTAATTAAAATGCATACTGATTTTGGATAAAATTAAAATATTAATGTAAGAATCCCAAAATTTTATCACGCAATAAAATATTCAAATTTCTAAGTTCAACATTTTGTAAGTTATTGTAAAATATTTAAAATCAAATTCCTCAAAATTATAGATACCGTAAACACGGCCAAAATTTTGATTCTTCGGTAGCTTTATTTTTTTCTGTTTTTAATAATTAATTGACTAGTAATAGTTATATATAGTATAGATTAGTTGACTAATTTATTCGTCATTCTCATCACCTATGAAAGTATGAAGTAATAAAATCATAAAATCTCTAAATTACTACGTTTGCATTATTTTATAAGATAAATTGGTTATTATTAATTTGTAATTACTATACTGAGTCAGTGAGTCCGGACTCCGGAGTCCCCTTAGGCCTAAATAGTATTCAGTATTCACTAAATTAGTAAATTACTAAAAAATTACTAAATTCCTATAATGAATGACAAAACTTCACTTTTTCAAAATACATACACAGAACATATAGAAATACACAGAAATCATATAGTCTGTGGTAGAGAGCCTAGCATAGAATAAAGATTATAATCTAGGCTAGTAGGCTCTCTAGTCTGTGGTATCATCACAGAACATATGTTCTGTGGTATCATTGCTGATAAAATTGTTATCAATTTATATTTGAACAATATTTTTTTATAACTTTTAAGGTATTTGTAATTTTGTATGTTAATATTGTTAAGTAAAAATTTTCAGTTTCTACTTGACATTTGACAAATATTTGATAATTAAAATATAGACCCATTACATTATAGTATTTGGTTGAACTTTCTAGTTATTTTTTTAATTTGAACATTATGTCAGCAATAAAATTCGGTAGTCACTTAAAGGAACTGCGATTGCATCTGTGCCAATCGTCTGCTTCTAGTAAAGGTGTAAGGTTAGTATCATTTTAGTCATATAGTGGTAAATGAGTACTGAGTAACAAGTAATGTAATATTGAAATATTTACAGGCAGTTCATTGAAAAACACTACATCTCTTTAAAAAAAGCTAATCCACAATTTCCCATTTTGGTACGCGAATGTAGTGGTATAGAACCGAAAGTTTTTGCACGCTATGGTAAGTGTAATTATGTGTAATAAATATCTCATGTATATAAAATATATAATTTGAAGGCAATAGTAATTAAATATGACCATGTACGGTTTGATATTTTTTAATTTAAATTATGTACTTACCCTTTAATTACTTATTTTTGAATAAAGTTAATCATTTCACAGGGTTGGCCTTGACAATTTCCTATCATAATCATATTTTATTGTATCTTTACTAATTTAATTATGTAATTCATAATTAAATTTATATTTTAAAATTATAATAATCATGTATTTGTTAATTTAGAATTTGGACAAGAACGATGTGAACAACTTTCTGATCAAACAGCAGATAATGTGTTAAAGAAAATTGAAGGATTATTGAAAAAATAAATTATAAGAAGTCTATGGCTAATAAAATTCAATATTATTTGAAAATTATGTACATATTACAATTATAGATGTATAGATAGTAGTTAAAATAAATTCTACAATAATATTCAATTAAATATTACCAAAGGTTTAATTTTTATTATTTATTATCATATAGACAATTAAGATAGCATATTTTTTTCCTTTTATTTTTCCTCTCAAATATATGTATTAATTATATTATTTTTGTCTCAAAGAATAGAAACATATTCATGTATAATAAATAATCAACAAGCAATAAACAATTCGTAACTAATAACAATTTGAAACTGTAAACAACAAATTAATAATATAATATAGTATAAACATTTTGGAATAACAATAATAAAATAACACAAATTACATCCAATACCTTTATCAAAGATAATATTCAGTAATTAAGTTTAATATTATTTATTTAAATAATTATCCAAAATTGAACATACTATTTATACTAGTATCGGAGTATATTATTATTTATTAGATTAGATTTAATTACATTACCTATACCTAACATTACTTATTTAAAAATAACCCTAATTTTATTGAGATCAAAATAATATTTTAATGAAATTAAAATTAGCCAAACTCCATTTTTCATAAATAATCATTGTGTTAGATGATCGTGGTTAATAATTGAAAGGATTACTAACATCAACATTTTATTGAACTGTATTTAAATTATTTTATAAGATTGTGTTGGAAACCTGTCATGCAATAACATTTAAGAACACATTTTAAATTTGTTTAAATCTAAACCAAAATAATTTTTTTGGTCATGTAATGAAAAAATGGTCTTTAATATTTAGTATTGGTAGTAAGATCTTAAAATAGTAAATAGCAAAAAAATAATTTGTTCCAAAAACGTCAACTGTTCTATCTTATGATCACCCATTACTCATTAGTCATTACTCATTACAAACTACCATAACTGTACTTTAATACAGTTTACTTAATTTTTTTAGTCACACGGTGCATAATTTTCAGAAGTGAAAAACATTCGTGAGGCAGTATTATTTATTTTGATTTATTAACCATTGTAAAATGTAAAATCAATACTTTAATTTTATCCAAAAACATAATATTAATCATAACAATAATATTCTGTATTTCTAAATAGGTAAATTTATTTTATAATTTTATATTCTGAGCGAAGCGATTGGTCTTACAATGAAGTGTGTGTGTTTTTTTTTTTTTTTTAAGTATGAAGACACTTTTATTATCCGAAATAATGCTTCGATTTTCACGAATAGCATATGTTTCCAGTTGGAACTTGGAAAGTGGATGTTCTTGTTACTTTTACTTTATTTAAAAGTGCCAGCTCTATTTATCTTTCATGAACAATTCATAATATTATTAATTGTGTCACTACTAGCGCTTCGTGGTGATTTCATGCATCAATAATAATAATAATATTCCTTGTCTTTTATCAGTACTTAATCAGATAAATATAATGAATAATAAATATTATTTACTACAGTCTATAGAAGTACACTACAGTACAATAGATACAGAAAGTACTAAAGTAGAAATGAAAATTTAACCGAAGAGTACAAAAAAGTAAGTACCAAAATTTAGATAACAAACTTGTGTAAAATTAATTAATATTAAAATATTTACTATTTAGTAGTTACATACTTCATATTTTATTTTGTGTTAAATCTTGATGTTTGTTTCACCATCCTTATTTCAAGAACTGATGAGTCATTAAACACATTCATTTGGTTTACTTGTATAAAATAAAATAGATGAATTGAATACTTTTATTAAAAAAAAAAAAAAAATATTTAAATTATTAAATATTTATACCTATAATTTTTTTATGACAGAGTTAAAGTTTGAATAACACTATGCCATTAGAATGGTTATTTGGGCGTCGGATGACGCCCGATGAGATGTTGAGAAAAAATCAACGAGCACTCAATAAAGCTATGCGAGATTTAGACCGTGAAAATATGAGAATGGAACAGCAAGAAAAAAAAATCATCATGGATATTAAGAAAATGGCAAAAGATGGACAAATGGTAAATAATTAATTTAGTCTTTTGCATAATAAAGTATTGAATTTTATTTAAAAGTAATAGATTTAATGAAATTTAAAATTTATTATTCAATTAATGTATTAAGATGTTCTGCCATATCATTTCAAAAAGATATAACATCATACATGTTATATACATTAATATTAATTGTACTAATTTCTAAATATAAGTGAAAGATACTCAATTATTACTTATTAGTAGTATATGATTCTTATATCACTTATTCAAATAATTTGAATTTAAGTTAACATTAGTATAATATAGTAAATTGTTCACAGAACCAGTGCTAGACATTTTTAATGCATAGGCAAATTCAATATTTGCTGCCCTTTCGTAATAAAAATTTCCATATTCACCCCTTTAATACACATCTATAATCTACCCCTCACCCATAAATCACAATATTATGGACAATTTCCTATGTTTATATAATTATAAACACATAAAAAAGGCAAAATTACCACCTTTTGAAAAATGCTGCCCTAAGCATAGGCCTTTGTTACCTGTGCTAAGATAAGTGCCCTGATTGTAAAGGAATATTATTATTAAAATGACCATTATTTTTTTTTATTATAATTAAATATGAGTAAATAATAACATTATGTTTGATTATAATTTATGTAGTAAAATTGACATATTTTAAGTAAACTAATATAATAAATGAAATATTAAATAACAGCTATGATAATTTGTATATTTATTAGTTATTTAATCAATAACTGTATCCTAGTAACTAAATGACATAAATACATAGAACAAAGAACAAACTAAACTGTATAATAGCACAGATATTGATAATGATATTATATTTAAAAACTTATATTCTTTAAATAAATACATAATAATAATTACATTAATAATATTTTTTAATTGATTATTTTAATTTTTATATTATACTTCTTTTATAATGAAATCATTTAAATTACGAACGAAGCGTGTAGTTCCACCATTTAGTTCACAATCACGACAACCAAACACAATTGTTGCTGGTCCCCCACGTTCACATTCCTGCCAAACGCCAATTGGAAATACTGCATTTCGTCGTTATTATGATAGAGGTGATTTTATGTTGTCTGTGGATAGTGGCCGTGTTATGTGGAAAACATCATTTGAAAATATAGACTATCACCATTATTTACCAATTTTTTTTGATGGATTACGTGAAGTTGCATATCCATATCGGGCAGTAGCAGAGCGTGGAGCTACTGACATGTTAAATAATGGTACTTCAGATCGTATATTGCCTGTTGTCCCCCAGTTGATTATTCCAATAAAACTTGCTCTTAACACTGGTCATCCAGATGTAGTAATAGCTACATTAAAAATGATTCAAACTTTGGTGACATCGGCTGATATGATAGGAGAAGCTTTAGTGCCTTATTATAGACAAATATTACCACCTCTTAATGTATACAAGAATCTTAATAAAAACACAGGAGATGGCATTGATTACGCTCAATATCAACAAGAAGATATCGGGGATTTAGTAAATAATACTTTAGAAATTCTTGAACGACATGGTGGAACTCATGCCTTTATTAATATTAAATACATGATTCCAACTTATGAATCAAGTGTGGTTAATTGAAATATTATATTAATACTATTCTAAATATTTTCACTTAATAATTTATTTTATTGCCTTACAAAAGAGTTTTAGAAATCTATATAATAAATAATTATTAAATAGTTTAGATTAATAATTTGAGGATTTAGGAATCTGTGAAAATCATGGCTAGAGATTTGGTGAGAACAAGGCGTTATCAAAAAAAATTTATGGTAATGAAAGCTAACATACAAGCAGTATCTTTAAAAATTCAAACACTGAAATCACAAAATGCTATGGGCCAAGCAATGAAAGGAGTAACAAAAGCAATGCAAAATATGAATAGGTAAATATGTTGTATACTATTTAACAATAATAATATAGAAATTCAAAAGAAAAAAATAATACTTTTTTTATACTACAAATTAGTAATATAACCTTGGTAGATAGTTAATTTATTAGGATTATTAATGAATCTACTAAAATATTTTAGATCTCTAATTTAAAATTTTTTCATTCAAATAACAAATGTCATATATTTAACATATATTAATCCAGTGTTTTTCAAATATTAACAACACACTAATAAAACACTTTATAATTTGTGGTGAATATGTAAGAATAAACAAATACAAAATCAATTATAAATGTTATAAATGCTTATTATGTATAATAATTATAATATTTTACATGCAAACATTAAGTATTCATATATTATTAATCAATATATAATAAATTTTATGAGTACTGTATTAATGTATAATACAAATTTGATTCTATCTCTTAACAACTAATTAAAAATTGGTTTTATCATGTTCTATAATTATTAATTTGTATTTAATAATAATACTAAAATTTTAATAAATATGAATTAATTATTTTTATATTTTAATAGACAATTAAACCTACCACAAATTCAGAGGATACTACAAGAATTTGAAAAACAGTCTGAAGTAATGGACATGAAGGAAGAAGTAATGAATGATGCTATGGATGATGCAATGGATGATGAAGCTGATGAAGAAGAAACGTAAGATAATATAATTATTTTGTTTATTACAATAAATAAATAAAATTTGATAATCAAATCAAACCATTTTATAATTAATAATATGAAAAACATAGTTTATCTTTAATAAACTTTTTATAAAAAAGTTATGTTTAATTTTACATGATAAAAAAATAATTAAAGAGTTAGTAAATGTTTAACAACATTCTTGTTTAATTTAATTTAATTACTTAAATAATATAAGTAGAACTATAACATTTACTTATTTTTAAATTATTATAATATATACTTGAAATATTTATTTCAGAGATCAAATTGTATCACAAGTATTAGATGAGTTAGGTCTTCAACTCACAGATCAATTATCTGGATTACCCACAGCTTCTGGATCAATAAGTATAGCTGCTACAGGAAAGGTACCAGTAGTTGCTCAAGATGGGGCTCCAGCTGCAGTACAACCTAATGATGCTGATGCAGACTTGCAAGCTAGATTAGATAATTTAAGACGCAAGTGAACAAAATTGTTTGATAAACTAAATTATTTATTTATATAAACCTATTTTAATGTAAAATTGTTAAGCATTAAATTTATTTTCTATATATATATATGATTTAAATATAAATATTTTAATCATTTATATTATTTAACAAAACTAGAAGATGTATATTTTGCTAATTTTAAAATGGTTAAAATATATAATAATTTAAATAAAAATAAACTTTACAAGTATTTCTAACTTGTAAATAATAATTGATTAATAAATGTATTACAAGTGTAAGCATAATAATATTTTATTTTGAATATTATGTATAATTACTATAATTTTTTATAATTTATTAAATTTGTATCAGCCTTTATTTATTTTTACATTATTAACATTATAATCACATAATATATAAATATTTGAAAAACGATTAACTGATACTCTTATATTTAAACAATTTAAATTAAATGCATTAATAACATATTATAATTAAGTACATATAGATTATAGGACAAATAAGTATAACAATAATGGTAAAGTACAAAAATTTTATAAAAATGAAAAAACAATAGATTTTCATAAATGCATACAATTTACTCTATAATTTTTTTTTTTTTTTTTAAATATTTGAGGTATTTATTTATTTATTGATAATCAAATTGTATAAAAAAATGTACAAAAATGTACATTACATGTATAGGTAATAACTGTAACTCATTACACAGTAACTAAGTTACAACAAATAAATTCAATAGTTGAATATAATGTTATTTAAAAGATTAAAATGTATGTTTAAAATTTGGATTATCCGTATGCCATCCAGTAGCTTTAGGTCCAAATTTATAAACTAGCCTTTTGCCTTGTACGGGCAACAGGACACCAGTCTTGTAATAGTATCGCATGGCTCTACTGAATTTTTCATAGTTCATTCTTTCATTGCGTTTAAATTTACCCCACAATTTGGCTACCTTATCACTTTGCACAAATCTGAATCGGCCTTCTTCATAGTTTTCCCAACAAATGTATGTCGGACAATATTGTGAATCTAAAAGTAAATCTCTAATGAATTCCCATATTCTGCTCAGTTTTGGTTCGGCTTTCGATCTTTTGACTTTTGTACCGCGTGGTCGACCCGCGCGCTTTTTCTCAATTGTTGTGTTGACTTTACAAAATTCTTCATCTATATTAGTAAATACAATTTAATGATTATTATTTATTAAAATTATTTTATAAAGCTATCTTATTACTCTAAATAATATAATATCCATGTAGGTACTAATTAATGATTAAACTTCTTCTAACGTTTTTACATATTCTATTTTAATTAAGTACCTAATAAAAAATGTTTAATGGTATAGGATTATTAATCGTGGTAAAAAAATATGTGGATAAAATAATAATAAAAGTGTATAAAATTTAATTAATTTTTGAATTATTCAATTCCTATACACAACAATATAACGTAAGTAATTAATATGTTATAATTAAATTCTAAAAAAAATCTTTAATCGTAACTGTCTACTGAAAAACTTCGACATTTTTGATAAGTCTATTATTGGAATTTACCAAATAGGTGTATTTTTAGTTGCCGCAGTAGCTATTTTTTAGGGGATCCCAAACAAAGTATAAGAAGTAAAACTTTAATCAATAAATAATAATTATATGCGTATAGGTACCTAATATAATATATTACAATATGAAAAAATAAAATTAATTAGCCACATTTTTAAATTTAATCTTCACTTTGATTTTTGACAAAAAATGTATGTAGTACGCATTTTTACAAAAATAAATGAATAAATAATAATAGCTTAGTTTAAGGTATAAAACTAATGCTAATATATAGGCGACTTAAATTTAAAAAAAAAAAATTATAACGGAATCGTTCGATTAATTATTATGCACCTACCTAATATGGCGGGTAATAAATAATTTTCGTGGGTTGAATGAATGTAATTGTTGTCCAGCGAATCGTACACGAGCACCCGTTGGGGAGGTTCGTCGGACGGAAATTGCCACTGTTGCTCGTTGTTGGTCGTTTGATAATGCGTCTCGTGACTGTTACAACTGTGCGCGGGATAATCTTCCTTCAAGTTCATGAGCACTGTGGCGAGATCAATTTCGTTTTCACTGTAATTCGTATAACCATTATCGAATTCCCACTATGGAAAAAAAAAAAAAAATTCCTTAATATTATAAATTTATAATGTTCTGTATAAACGTGTTTTCGATAGATAATACGTGAATTTTACCCGTTTTAGCATTTTTAAACGAGTCTGTGCAGTTTTAATTTGAAATATTGACGTACTGTACTTAAAATAATAATATTATCGTACCTACATACAAGAGGATTTAAATTTTTAAATAATAATTTAAACTACTATTGGGGGGGTGTCCACTGCCTATAAATGAATTTTGTTTAACAATTTAAAATAAAATTAAGCACTCGTGATTTTATTTGTTTAATATTTTTCGTACAATAAAATAAAATAACAATTTTATTTCAAATTTTATACTCATAATTTTATAAGAATTTCAATTTATTAAAATTACAAGTTATGTTATTTTTTCAAAAAGATGCAAGTGACCTTGCCAATTGCCCCCCCCCCCCACACACACACACACACACACATGGCACCCAAGCTTCTATGCTATATGTATTTTTCAATCAAAGGATAAAATTAAGCATGACATACAATAATAATTTTTGGATTGAATAATATTTTCAGTTTTTCCCTCCTTTTTACGTTTTTAAAATTTTCAATACTATCGTTATTTTTTTGCAATTTTCCATTTATCATGTCACATTTTTCGATTTATTTAAAAAATTTGATTTTCTTCGTTACCTGTGATGATAATGTATAATCTTCTGGCATACAAAAATCGTTTGTTCCATACGTGTCCGTAATGTGTTCATCATTTAACGCCCACATCCTAAAACAATAATTATAGCAGCACACATTTTTAACAAGTTTAGATAAAATATTTGCCAGTAAACGGATATCAAAAAATTAATAATACGCGAAATATAAAAATATAATTACATAGACGTTGAGTCACGTCAAGTTTAACGTTTGAAATACAATTTTTAATCATTATAAAAATATGTTTCACATTGTATATTCGTAATATTTTTAATAAATAATGGACGCATGCGTGTATTAAATATTTATGTTAATTTAAAGGCTTTAAATTAACATCAATATTTAATACATGCTTTAAATTAAAGCATTTCAATTAATAAATTTTAAACTTATTTTGTAATTTCGTATAATTATAGGTGTATTCAAAACATTATAGGGAATACAAAAATACCGATTTAAGAGTTCATTTATTTTATACTATATAATATGCACCTTTATAAAAAAAAAATTGCATAAGAATATTAAACTTAATTTTCTCATTATATTATATAACTATATTAAAGACAAGGCCATATATAGAGCTATCGGAGGTTTAGGGTATAAACTTCACTCAAAATTTAAAAAATTTAATTACATAGGTGTTTTAATTATTTTAGTCAAAATAAATATTTATAATCACAAACCCCGGCCCCAAAAAGTTGTGTTGCTACCGCCTTGCAAATATAAATAATTAGGAAAATGCTTAAATGTCCTTAAAATTAATCATTAATATATTATTAACCGTTAACAATTAATATAAAAATAAAAAAAAATTGTACGTTATGCAGTTTACCTATATCATTTATTCAGCTGACTGCTATATAGACGTATAGTACCTATATAGATATATATATATAGATGTATATTTCAAATTCTTAATTACGTATTTCATATTAAAATAAATATTATTTTAATTATTATAATCTATTATTATATTTTATTTTATATAATTTTAAGATAAGTATTTTTTTTATAATATTGTGCATGAAAATATATTTTTAAACAAAATCTTTTTTTTAAAAAAAGAATAACTAAAATTTTAAAATAACGTTAAATAGTTAAATTCTGTATCATACACATAATAATTAAAATAGCTTTTATAGGTTGATTGTTTGGATAGTATAAAAATTACTTATATAATATATATAGTAGATATTTCGTTAAACAAGAAATCAACGATAGATTTATCGTATATATTTCAAATGATTATTTTTATTAATTTCCATTAAATTATTATACATATATTTCAAAACTAAAATAAACTTATTAATTTAGTTTTGTTATGCGTAGTACTGTATAGTAGTAGTTTTACGCTTGCGATAATTGATAATTCATTTTTGCGTGGGTATATTCATATTTTTGTATAACTGATTATAAAATATTTAAATATATAAGTACAATAAATCACGTGTAGAGTAAATATACGCCAAAATAATTATAATTTACGTTTCATATTATGTATGATTAAAACATGCCGCTATTCAAAATCGAGAAAATATTAATATCACATCTCATTTTAGAAAATTATATTAAAAAATTGACATTAAACGAAAAACATAACTGAAGAAATAAACCCTAACTAAAGCTTTGGACAAGTTTTTTTTTAAGATGAAATAAAATTAAAAAGAAGCGCTAATACTGCTGTGGAAGGGATACATGACTAAAAAAAATATAGAATAGTGGTGAATATTGATTGAAATTTGAATGCAATAATAAATCAGGGCCTAAAATTTAAAAAATTTCGTACTACACGTCTACTCATTTAATTTGTAGTAAATTAGTATAATATATTATACGTATATAAATAAATCATTCATTACATTCGAGAAAACGATTTTGAGCGAAGTTCATCGGATAACATTTTATATTCATACTGCCGTCTCTACATTCAATATTAATGTCTATATAAAACCCCTAAATGAGTCACCAAAATAACCAAAATCTGACAGTGCTTCGCTCAGATTCAATTTCAATCAAAATTCAACACTGTCCTCTTTAGACCAGTATCCCTTCCACAAGCCACATCAGTATCATGCAGTTATTCTTTTTATACTTTAAACAGCTACGAAAAAAAAAATCCTAACTGTATAGTATTCACAATAATTTAGAACTGAGTTTAGTAATATACTAATATGTATTTAAACTTCAATACAATTTTCAAATTTTTTCAAATTTTTTTGTTAATTTTATTTAACATTATTGTATAATATTGAGTAATAATAAGAAGAATACTTTAAATGTCGATTTTACTAAAATTTTAACTTTAAACGCCTACAGAAAAATATTGACAATTGAGATTTTTCTAATATTTTATATTTCAGTACTATACTTGTACGTTAATCTAAAGTATATGCTTCTTTATTAATCATTATTGTAAAAGTATTGAGATAATAAACAGAATACTTATATAGAGTCTTATTTTTTCCATTGCACTGAAAATATCAACTTAAAACAGCTATAAAATTGGTAACATGTTAAAAAACATGTAAAATTTTAGTGAAATTTTCAAACTTAGAAACTCAAAATTGCCAATTTTATCAAACATTACATAGATAAAAACAAGAATTTTAGTAAATTTTCAAAATTCTATATTTTATCAAGTAATTAACGTAACCGTTTCAAAATATCATGTATATTTAGTAGGTACTTATATGAACATCCAAAACAATAACAATTTTCAAGTCTTAAGTTTCATATTACGACCTGAGTTATCGTAAAATATTGAAATTGATTTCGTAGAAATTCCAGTTTCGTGAAAAATGCTGTATTTTTGTCATTGTTAGGTAGTTTTCCCTTACGCATAGGGTCAATTTTGAGAAATTCGAAAAATTGCCTAAATAAAGTACCAGCTATAAATAATATTTTCTACCGAAATCATATTCTATTTGTGAAAATAGGAGCATTATTTCGGGTAGAAAAGTGTCTTCAGACAAACTAAAAAAAAATCGAAAAAACTATATTTATTTTTTTTTATTCTAAATAAGAATTAGAAATGTAGTATTATACGATATTAACTAACAGGATATGATAATTAAAAACAAAATAAAATATACATTATAATATTAGTCCGATTATTTTGATATGTCGCACTATAAATGAGTAAAATTTAACTATATTCTTTATCAATAAATACTTAATAACAATGAAATATTAATAAAATATTTTATAATGTCGAGAAAATAATACCTACAGACCTACACCAAGGAAAGAAATTATTATTTTTTTATTTCTAGTCTACGCACTACGTATATATAATTTTAAATTGTAAAAATGACAATATTGTCTCCTTATTATACTCATATGAGTATTATGAGTATAGAAATAGTATAGAAATATAATATAGATATAGTATAGAAATAGAACTAATAACACAATAAGTTATTTCAGATTAGGTTCTAAATTTTCAAAATAAATAGTATTACTTTTAAATTTATAAAACCTTTGATACCTATATTATAAATATTAACCATTGTTAAAAATCTGCCAAAAAATGTAAGACTAATTGCCTATTTTATTTATATTTAATAGTAATATATTATATACCTACATGGATTGTACAGATATGCTATATTGCTATATATTATGAAAATAGTTAATTTAAATAAAATATTAACATGATATATCATATACAATGTACATGCGTGTCATCAACAATTTTAATTATTTGAGCCTTGAGGTATTCTAAGTTTTTAACCAGTTAAGAATTTAAATTGGTAGGCTTTTCGTGTACATTTCGTATAACATCTATCTTGATATGGCATTATTTATCTTTATACAGATTGTTTAAATATGATAAAGAATATAATTAAAAAGCCTTCAATTTATAAGGATATAAAAAAATTATCATTCATTTAATGTTTCTTACTTTTAAATTATAGATGAAAATAACATAATACACGTACTCGTATTTGTTAAATTGGGATTTTATAATCCCAGGGAGTAAATAAAAAATGTATACAATTTTACAAAAATAAATCAATACAACTTAATGTACTCGTAATATCGAATTATTCATTAATAAAATTGTCTTTTATATGATATTAAAATTACGTCTTTTATTAATATTTATTATACACATGCATCGCCCAAAACAGTTCCATAATCATCATAAGTAAGAATTTATTATATGTGTGTCATTGAAAATTGTATACAGACTTTAATAATGTATTGTTTTAAAATTATTTCTATAAAATTAATTAACTATTATAGATCTTATATTAAAAGTGTTAAATTTAGATTTAAATATTTATTAAATTTAATTATTGAAGTTGTCTATTTGAGTACTATATAGTAGTAATTACCTATTATACAATTTAATAAATCAAATATTAATATATTATTTAAAAAAAAAAAACAAATGTGTAGGTATCTACTGGAATTACACAATGTATAAATTGTATTTGTTTTACAATAATATATATTTTTGTTTTATCTGAATTATATCGTAAGATTGCTGTAGAAACTTATAATGATAAAGGAGTGCGTGCTTCAAGATTATAAGTAGTTTCTTATGGATAAATTAAAATTGGCATACATAGTGTACTTAAGATTTGAAATTTTTCAATATAGTCTATATTATATTCTATATAAAAAAAAAAAAAAAAAAAATGTTAATATAATATTAACTATACTAATAATTATATAATATTTAGAAAAATAAAATAAATAATATATATTACGAGTATTATTATAAAATATATAATATTTTACAACACTGCGCGTCTTCACACTAATTAAAAAGCAACTTAAACATATTCTGTGCTTGCATATTACTAAATTTTTATTATTATTACAAATTATTAAGCAATACGTCATTATATAAAATGTTGAGAATTTTCTTCGAATTTCGATATATTAGTATAGTATTATTTAGTTAATAGTTATACGTTGACTTAAGTTTAAGTGTATCTTAAACTAGTATTATTATTAGGTATACAATATATTATCAATATAATTAATATAGAGAAGTTATATAGGTCCTTATTTTTTAATAAACTCCGAAACAAAGACACAAAGTACCTTCATATAGAGATAGGCTATATTATATAGTCCAAAATTTAAAGTTTGCAATACGGATTTTAGAAATGTGTATACTATAGTGTAAATAAATAATATCTATATATAATAGTTAAAGAAAATATATATTAAATTAATTGTTTATTATTACATGTTTTTGAATGTTTAAACAAAAATTATAGACATATTATTATTATAACGAAAAAAAACAAAACAAAATTTATCAACCAGAGACCAGACACATATTATTTAAAGACTTAAAGTTGATCTTAATTTTATAAATACATATATTAAAGATCAGACTTTTGAAAAATATAAAAGAAATCGTTAAGGGCTGTTGAATAATATTCAACAGTTATATTATATTATATACTTATATATGTATACAAAGTTTAATATGTATCTTTTTATGTAGTTTGTGTATGATTTGTTCAAAGTTTAAAATTTTATACAACCAAATGTCCAAATATATCAAATAAAAAATTGTACTGGCGTACTGCTACTGCATATAGTAAGACAAATAAAACGTTTAAAAATAAAGAAAGAATAAGTTGTTATAATATAAACAATTTTGTTCCGCATTTGGTATTTATATACATATGTCATATATATATATATATTATTTAAAAGTTAAAAAATATTTTCCAAAATCAGAAAAGTAATATAAACTATAAAATAAAATTGTCAATTTATAGCTTGTAATATTATTATATAAAAATAGTTAGGTGTAATTTAAACATTTAACATAAACAAATGGACGTTTTTCGATTTTTGTTTTTTGTACGAAGGTAAGTACAATACGAGTATGTTAGATTTTAGAATATATTATTTATTATTTAAAAACGAGTTTTACTTACATTAATAACGCTTTTGTTTAACTTTGTGAGAACGTTTTCAATATGTATACACAATTTCATACGTCATCTATTGATCAGAAGCCGGTTGCAGACACACGAATTATTAAATTGTAGTAAAATGTATTTTATTATTTTAAAAAATAAAACAAATTTAATTAATTAAAATGACTATAAAAATATAATATGGGTATTAAAAAACGTTAAAATAATCATAGCTATATATAATTCACAGTACGCTATACGTACGACGCATCCATAACACATTTGTTCCTGCACAAGATAGACGTAGTTCTTCCTATGGCACACTGTAACTATTTATCATTACTAACTTTAACTATAGTTGAAAGATTAACCGATCAAGCTCACCGGTTCCTGGTCCATATCGCGACGTCCCCTCTCCTATTCTACGCGTCCTTGGCAAATATAATTTGTGACCTGACCTAATGAACATGAAAAATTTAATACCTACTAAATTTATTCTAAATTAGTTTCAATAACAACAACAATTATACCTATTATTATAAATATTTATTTAGAAATTATTAAAGTACGTATAGAAATATAATTATTACCACCTATACTGATCTACTGCATGCATAATTTTACTCTACAACTCTACTTTATTTATATTTGCAGTAAAAAATAAAATTAAAATACAATATATATAAAAATATTTCCACAATTATTATAGATTATTGATTATTTAGATTTGAAAATAAATTAACATGCGGACATAAAATTAAAGATCATGATGGTACGAGATGATATTTATTAGTGGACTTATTAGTCTGAAGAGAATATTAAAAATTATAATATTACAGCTTTAAGTATACATATAATATTAATAATGTAATCGTACTAATTTTATTTTTTCTACCAGTTGATTAAATAAAAAATAAAAATTTGCATTATATAATTATTACACTTATTCGAACGTGACTGTCGTTCGGGTTCAAACTTACGAATAGGCAAACCTAAATATTATGTTGATATTAGAAATAATTTTTGGGTATTAACTATTAAGTAAGTATACAAGTATAGGTATATATGTTTTAGTAAGAAATAAGAATATCAGTATTTAAGACACAAAATCCTTAGGAATATTTTGTAATTAGAAATTTCATATAAGATATAATATATATATATATATATACGAGTATATAGATTATAAATTTATAACGTTCATAAATTCATAATTCATATGCATTTATATAAAATATTGTAGTAGTACGAATAATCGAATAATAATATAATGTTATTTTATCGTTCTGTGAATCTGTCCTGGTATTTTGATGCAACATAATGTAAACAAATATGTTGTTGTATAATATATTTCATAATCTAATATTATGTAGATTTTTAAGATAACTACATTTGATAATAAATACAGTCAATAGATAAATTGAATATTTTATAATTCATTATTTCAAATTTATATAAAATGAATTAGAATGTCAAGTTAAAAAGAAAACTGTGCGAATTAGATACGTATTTTATGTACCTATATGTACCTAAACGTTTTCAATGTCATTTCCGTCATTATTTAAACATAAAATTCGGAACATCCTATAATATAATAATTAATATTATAACCATATTTCTCACCGGTGTTGGTAAAATAATTATGGATAAGTTAGTTTCTGATTTGGTGGTTAGAAACTATGCAGTGTAACCGTGCAGGCTCTATTTATAATAATAATAATAAAATAAAAAAAACGAAAAGTGTGAATGTGGTGAAACGGACGAAAAGTCAGACGGATGAATATTTCTTACTCGTTTGTACCATGAACCCGGCACAGTGCACCAGGGATGATGATCTATACGCTATACAAGCGAATAAAAACGTTATATAATATGTAGCTACATATTGACTATGTAAAATATTTATTATTTATAATATGGGATTTGATCGTTAATGTTATTATTATGAATATTATTGTCAACTCTAACCGAACACGAGAAGAAGAAGAAGAAGAAGAATATTATTAATATGTATATTAAGAATAGAATGGGTTCCATTTCCATCATTTACTCGGACCAGTTTATAATATTTTTAATTTTGACTTGAGCAACTATATAATATTGAAATTGAATACTGAGGTCTGAGGTTTATTCGGTATAACAAGAACAACCATATAATATGATGATTACCATCAAGTACAAAAATTGAAACGTATATTATGTATATAAAATAAACGCTTGTTATACCCGGTGAGGCCGAGGCGGCGTATACAAATTATCACGATATATTCAAATACGCCACTGTTTTGAATTTTAACAGTAGTAAGAGTACTTACATAGGAATTTTTTCATATTTAAACATAATAAAAAACAATTAATCTATCATACTATCTCGGAATAAGTATAAAATCCTATAGTAATTTATTAGTAAAACTCACTATATTCTTTATGAATTTAATTATAACACGATAGACACGAAATAGACGAGAATAATTATTATTTAATTTATAATTTGTATGCTCTATATTATAATATTGTTAACACGTGTATACATTATAATTTATAGTTAATAATAATTAATTATGAAAAATACATAATAATATATCATTTCAAAGTGGAAATTAATCGAAAAAAACCCGAATATATTTCTGTCGATCGGGATTTCAGGTGAACAAGTACACGTCATGCTGCATAGCATAGATATTAGCATAATAATAATTATAATATGTAGGCAATCGTGTCTGTATAAACGAAACGCCTTTCCTCAGGGCGGACAAACCTCGTAGTCTTTCGACTTGCTCGGTTTAAACGTGGTGACACGCTGGTTGGTAAGTTGTATGGTTATGCTTATGGTATTAGGAATAACATAAGAACTACAACACCACTACACCACGTTGTTGTTGTTCTTATTAATTTATTATTTTTATTTTTATTATAAACAAATTATACGCTTGGCATTGTTATTGGTGTATTTCGTATATTATTAATTATTAGGACAAATACGCGATATCTAAAATGTTTATTAATTTGTTATTATTTCGATGGAATTTCAATTTTTCGCACAGCAGCATATACTGTCAGAAATGGCGAGTCGGCGACGTCACTATCATGATGGTAATCAGTAATCACTATTTCACTAATCATAATATTCATAGCCTCATAGGTAATAATATTATGTAAATTACGTTATTTACAATTTGAATTATTGCGCATTTTGGAAAAATACGTAGAGTACGTGTTTTTTTTTTTTTGTTTTGTCAGTATAATGTATAAAATTCCTATTATTTTATTAGAAATTCGACATAATAATTATGCTTTGCACGACGCAACTACTCGGCGATGAAGTGATGAGTTATGATTTTATGACTTATGGAGTACATACTATATTATAGTACCTACATGCTACATGATAATATAGTACATCAATAATGGTAAAAAACTGAAAATGCAGTTTATAGTTATTATAAACGATCAGCTGTTTGCGGGCATACAGCGATACAGCGTATTATTTTTGTTACCGGGTATTATAAATTTATAATATTTAATAATATGCGCCGCTGCAACTGCAACAGTCCGGCGCATCGGTGCACTTGTTGTGGGTCGGCATGACTGCATGAAGGTGTTTCCGTGCACGGAAATTAATTCGCCAACGTTTCATTAGTACGATTAATATCGTACAAACGTCGTAATATAATACGAAAGCGGACGGTAGGAATATATTATTATTATTTCGTGAGTCGAAATACGCGTATTATAATATATACATTGTATACATCATATTATAATTAATAATTCTTGTACAAAATATTTAAAAATGAATATTATAATAAAAATCGAACGTACGCGCAAGAGCGTGATATTCTGGTTTTTTTTTTGCGCTGTTCGTCGTTTTAAAGGTCATCCGGAGAAGACGAATCGCGCAGAAGAACAAGAGGAATATTAACGAAAAAAAATTCACAAGATCGCGTATAATATTTTATAATGTAATTATTATGTTTTACATACCTACCTATACGCCAAACATAATAATAATAATTATTATTATTGTTATTATTTATTAATATTTTAATAATATACGTGCGGTAAACAACACTGTAACATACGATGATGATGAATGATGATATTATTATTATTATAAAATATACGAATAGTGGTGGCGTTTATGCGCATGCGCAAATGCGGCGAGCGACGGCGAGCGACGGCGCCAAAACTACCAGCTTATGATACATTACAATATCATCTATGCGACGCGCTTACAATGTATGCACCGGGCCGCCGTCAACGCCAGATTGTGCAACGACTGCATAATAATAATGATAGGTAATAGTAATAATAATAATAATAATAATAATAATAATAATAATAATAATAATGTTATTATTTTTATTTGTACATAATATAGTCGACCGCTCGATTGTGCGAAACTAGTTTTGGCCACGTGCGCAATACGAGTTTTTTTCTCACGGAACGCCACCGCCACGGACGCCTTCGCAATTTCGCATACGTTCATAAAAAACGAAACCATCAAAATTAATATTATCACGCTAACCAAAGCCCGGCGTTGCCGCCTGTACGGAGTACGGCGTTTGCACGAGTGTAGGTACACGCCCAATTAATCGTCAAATTATGACGGCGCATTGTACTGTAGGTAAATTGTGTGTTTTGTGATAAAAATTTAAATAATAATAAAACATTTCTGAATTCTGACCGAGTGACCGACTGCTCATATGAGATATGACACGTCATATTCTTATAGCTGAACCATCTATGAAAAAAGCAAGGGAATGGATTATGGATACTGGTATGGAAGGGACACAGGTGTAAAAAGGATAGTGTTGAATTTTGATTAACAATTGAATGCAATGATAAATTATTATATTTATCGTCTCTACGTTAAATATAAATAATTTATCGGTATAAAACCCGTAAATGAGTCACATAAATACCCAAATCTGATAGTAATTCGCTCAGAATCGTTTTTCGATTGTAATGAATAATGATTTACATTGTATTCTAATGTTAATCAAAATTCAACACTATCCTCTTTACACCTGTATCTATAAGACTATACGTGTTATATATCTGTATGTATAAGTGTTTTATATTTTAAACAGCTACACTAGAAAAAAAAATGTATTTGAGCTTCAATAAACTTTTCAAAATATTTTGTAAATTTAATTTGACATTATTTTAAAATATTTAAATGTAATAGGAATCCATAAAATCCTTAAAATATAGATTTTATTAAAATTTCAACTTAAAACACCCATAAAAAAAAAATTCAGACATGAACTTTTTCTGATATTTTTGGAATATGTTAATCTATACAGGTACCTATCATTATGCTACAATAAAATTTTCAAAAATTTTTGTCTTTTTTATTAACCTATTGTAAAAGTATTGAGAAATAATAAGAAGAATACTTATATTAAAATACTAGATTTTCGATTATACTAAAATTTAAACTTTAAACAGCTATAAAAAAAAATTGATACTTTGGATTTTTCTAATATTTTAGTATCATATAAAGTAGACGTCAGTATACTTTAGTAAAATGTTCACACGTTAAACCCCAAAATGAACCCTTTTTATTAAACTTATATAGATAAAAACAAGAATTTTAGTAAATAAGACTAATATATTCTATATGAGTTCTATATTTTGTAGAAAAATAAAACAATTTCAAAATTGTATCTCATATATATATATATAGTACCTATGTAAACACCCAATAAAATTTAAAACTCTAAGTTTAAAATTGCCTGAGTTATGGTGAAATATTTAAATCGAATTCGTCGAAATTTCAGTTTTCGTGAAAAATACCGTTTACGTCGTTTTCAGTCGTTTTTTTATCGCTTAGGGTCAATTTTGTGAAACTCGAAAATTGAACTAAGTATAAACAAAGTATCAAATACATCCACTTTCCAACCGGAAACATTATGCTATTCGTGAAAATCGGAACATTATTCGGGTAGAAAAAGTGTCTTCAAACAAAACAACAAAAACACGTATCATTGTAAAACCAATACATTTTTCGCTATAATATAATATAATAATATATATTATATAATATTTATATTATACATTATATTCGTTTTATAATTAAAAAAATTATTTTAATAATTTGTATAATATAAATATAATCATAAAATTAAATAAGTACGTCTAGGATTTTTTTTGCATAAATATCAACTATTGTTTTAGGTAATAACTTTATTTTAGTGTGTGAATTGTAATATAGTACAATGTACAACACAGTTAAAGCTTAATGGGAGGTCTGGGCTTGTCTGATCGCACTCTTTAATACGCCTTCAAATCTTTAATACATATATGAAACTTGCAATTTTTTTTCATATAGATATATTCACTATATCTATATATAACTATAGGCTAATTAAGTGGATTCAAAGATATATACTTTGCTGGCCACGAAATATCGCTATTAAACTTTCTTTTTTTTTTAACGATACCGTATGGGGATCTCGGTGATGCCAATTGACAGTTCTTCAAAATCCTATATATATATATATTATTTATTATATATAGTTCTTAAATATTGCTACTTTTTTTTTTTTACATTTGAATTGTGACTGAGGAGTGACACTGACCTAGGTAATTTCACCCCCTTAACCCCATCGTTTATTATGAAAACGAAACGTGCTTCTAACCTATAAACCTAACCCATATATTTAATATAGCATATAATTACAATCGGTGTACGTGTATTCATAGTTGATTTTAAATACAATATGTGGAGCAATTTTTTTACAAAACAGGATTTTAAACACTGGCTAATGGCTACATACAATTAAATTGCAATTATAGTATTAATATTTAATTGACATTGATCTTTATAAGAAAATATGATGATAACCCCGGACCCCGTCCCCGTGTATATTGTCACTGACATAGAAGTCTATATAGGTATAGAAAACTTTATGGCAAACTCACAGTATAATGTACCTACCTAATATATCTATTATATATCTGTGGGTAAACATGATATGTTATAAAATATACATATTACCTATATATTATGTTGTATATATGGGGTTTACCTGTAATATTTTTTTGCCATGATTATGTATTTTTACTAAAAAGATAACCCGACCGTAACACAACCCCTTGGGTATGTTAAATATTACTCTTATAACGATTAACGTAATTTCTTAAACATTTGATTAACATTGAATATTCGAATACCTATAATATGCTATATGATGATTATGAATAAAATAAATATTAATCTATTGTTCAATGTCCAGCACCCGTTGAACAGAGTAATGAAACGAGTTAACGATTGTAAAAAAAAAAAAAACTCGTTTAGGTTGTAGAAATTAATTATGTGCAGTGCTGCATCCTGCATGCGTTTTCCACTTGTCTCGCCATGGAGGTTTAGACTTTTAGATGATTTCGCAAAAACATGTTTATTTATATAGTAATATACTAATAAAATAAATAGTCTTGTATAAACCTATCTATATTATATAAATGGATTTTAAATCAACATTTTTTGATTCCCTCCTTGTTAATTTATCATTCAGACACCCTTGACGGCTAAATGACCACATTACTAATAACAAACACATAGTTAAATTATGGTTTTTAAAAATCTATTTCTATACCTCACACAAAATGAATTATTGAATAGCCAACAGGTATATATAGTATAATCCAGTTACTGATTATTATTATATACACATTAGTGGGTTGTGGATACTGGGTAGTGGGTATTATACATTACGTTTGTAATAATGGTTACGTTATTATTTAATTATTATGAATTTTTTTTTTTTTTTAAATAAAAATGATTTAATTAAATGGTTTTTACCATTTATAAAATTATTTTCCATCGTTCGTATGATTTGTGTATAAAAAAAAGAAAATACCTACCTATTTAAACGCTATTGTAAAATACTAAAATACATTGTTTTATAATACAACGGACATGTTATAAATCGCGTGTAGTATTATTATATTACAGTCTTCGACGGATCACACCGTGTTACCCTTGGGCCTCGCGCGGCGGCGTCGTACCCACCTAGCCAACACACATACTGCTCTGCAGCAGTCGCCGCGTTTTTATTGTTCCTCGCGGTTATTTTACTATTCGGCCCGCGGCCACGGCACGGATAATAATAAAATATTATATTCGCTATTATATGGATACCCATACCATACCATTAACCTAACCCGGTATACGGTTGGAACATATAGAGACGTCGTACGAATGCGCGGGTCTAAATTATTATTATATGCATTTCTTATATGATGCATTCGTATACGCAATAATTTAATATTGTGCATTGTGAACTGTGCCGCATATATTTATATTATGAAAAAAAAAAAAAAATAATAAAAAAATGTAATATAATATACGCATTGTCAATATGTCAATCAATTTACTGGCCGGCCGTTTGAGGGTCACGCCCACACGCGGTTTATACTATTATCATTATTATTATGGCCATGGGAATCGCGAGCGCCGGCGGTTATTACGAGTATAATACTATAATATTATATTATACGTTACGCGGATTATTTATGTATAACGCGACGTCGCGCGGGTTTTTAGCGAGAAATAGTTGGAAACAAACGATGGAAAAATAATGTAAGGTATACGTATACATAAATAATATGAAGTCGCGGCGCGGACAATAATAATATTATTATAGGTACCTAGGTATAGGCTGTTGTCGCGGTTAGGTCATCGTCGTAGATAATATGAGTACCGCTGTATAATATATAGGAAATTGTCATCCGCGGTTACTTTATTATCTTTTAATTATTATTGCGGTATATACGGTAACATGGATTGGTAACTGCAGACTGCAGTGCATGTTTTGACCATAGATGATATTGTTTTTAATATTTCTACTACCTATATAAATCTTTTAGTTTTAATTTCCTGCATCCCACAATCAATGTTTATATTTATAACAGATTCAAAATCGTCTAAACTTCTAAAGAATAAAGAACATCAAAGATCGTGGTCTCGTGGATATCTACCTATAATAATAATATTGACTTACTTAATAATTTTTGGTATTGGGACAAGTAAATTTCGTGGGATGCGAATTCAATTTGATTTTCAGGTTTTTTATTGAAAATTGATAATTACAATTTACAATGATTTTTTTTTATTGAAAACGGAACATATTTAAAACTTTAAACAGAAATAAAAAAATCACAACTTCCAAATCCTCTGTATATTTTCAATTTTGTTATATATTCCTATATATACTCCTACGTTATAATGAGTACCTATATAAAATTATATCTAATATTAAAACTAAATTTATAATCTGTAAATTAATATAAATTAGTTGTGAAAAGAATGTAGTAATGTACCTACTGATTTGGATATATAAAAATAAGTTATAAGAACTTAGGAAGTACCATGTCCTAGAAATTAAAATAAATATAAGAGTATTATACTATTATAAATTATAATTATATAGGAAAGATTTATAATAGATTTTTAACGAAGTTATCTAGATCACACAGAAGCACTGGCGTCAATGCGTATAGGTAAATCCAAATTTAAGTTGGCTACAAACATTGTATTTTTGTTAAAGACTAAAAAATTTCACTAAATTTCGTATTACTTTACACCTGTAAAATATTAAATATTCTACTGCAATTTCAATTTTTACCTTTTTTCTTATATTATTAACATATTATTGCCGGGTTGCATAAACGATCGATAAGTAGTTATCGGTTCGATAATGCAGAAATCGGATCCATAAAAATATTGTCTGTTGCATAAACGAGCTTTATCTTTTATCGATCCGATAAATATGTTGTTATCGGTTCGATAAATTGAAGGGCCGATTTTGGTTCGATAAATAAGAAAAAGAACTCTATAACTTTATTGAACTGATAACAGTGTGTTATCTTATATTAAAATTTAAAAACCCTCTAGTTCTGTTCGCTACTGTCTGTTGGTTATTGACTATTTTATTTATTCTGTGGTTATACATTTTTTTAAATTAGTTATTTATTATTTTAAAACTATTTAATTTAATTTAATTATCATTAATTGATTACCATATTACCATAACCAGGGTAAGTTATCAGATAAATATATTTTTGTTCAACGTTTTATGCAACAGTACAGTACTTTATGGAATCGATAAAGATGTTTATATACTAGTTTAACGATTCGATAACATAACTTATTGAACTGTTTTTATCGATCGTTTATGCAACCCGGCATATATATTTTAATATTTATTATATGAAATATTTAAATCATATTATATATGTTTCAAATATTAATATATTATATATTATACCAGGGGTCACCAAATGGCGGCCCGCGGGCCATATACGGCACGCGATATAATTTTATATGGCCCGCATAGAAGGAGATAAAATAAGATGCATATTGTTATTTTTTATATTCGTATTTTTTATAATTTAGTTTTTACATATAATAGATAATAGAAGATAACAATATTATAGCTGGTGGAGAATACCAGATCGCCCGAATTATATTTATAATAATTTGTACTAGTTTATTGATTATTGAATTTTCGACGCACGACATGCAGTTATCGGTGATCCGCGTTGCCATATACCTGTATAAGTGTTTGTTTTGAACTTTATTTCGTAATTTTTTTCGTATTTAATTATCAAATAACAAAGTAATACATTTTGATTAATCTTACTCCAAATTTTAAACAACTGGTTGAGAGCGAGACTTGTCATTTTCACATTAAAACAATAATTTTGTATGTCATTTTTTTAAAAAATTTTCACAATGAGTTTTAATGGCCCTTGAAAATTTCCAGAATTTCTAATTTGGCCCTCCCAAAAAAATAATTGGTGACCCCCCCTGTATTATACTATAAGAAATAGCATGTGATCAGTTTTATTTCAATTTTATTTTTATTATCTCAAAGTGTATATTGTATAATAATTAATTTGTGTAAGCAAAGCTTTTGAAATTTACATGTAATATTTTCCATGTATAATTACATCATTATAGTAAAACGCGTCATTATTTTTTAATTATAATTTCACTGTATAATATAATGAATCAACTTGTTCTTGGAAAGCTCCACATGCGATCTAAAGAGGGATTAAATATTTTACAATATTCTTCACTGACGGTTTAACTCTTCCGTTTCCTATGATGGTAATGCAAGGACATCGAGTTCTAGTATTGATTAAATTTGATGTTACAGTGATTTGTGTCAAGCAAGCATAACTAAATAATAGAATCATAAAGTTGTGTTTTTATATCAGAAAAATGTTGGTATAGGTACTTGTCGTGTCGTAACAAAAGTATGAAGGTAATGTAAGTATATATAATCGTGGGAACCAATATATAGATTTACTATAATATAATAGATATCTATAACGTAATCATATAATTGAAATATTTACCTAATATGTAAATAAATATATTAAATTAAAATTTTAGACTTTGAAAGTTATTATATTAATATATTATATAACATTATGTAATGTAATTTAATACAGATGTTAGATAATCAGGTATATTTTTAAATATGAGTATTTAAATATAATATAAATTAAGTATAATATTATCTTCCGAAATTCAGCATTTTAGGAATTCTAAATATTTAACAATTAAGAAAATATTTTTTGTATACATATTAAAATATCTAACATAAATACATAATTAACAATACATATAAAGTATAATACTTGACACTATAACCAATGGCGCAACTTGATAATATTGCATTGGAGCAATATAAATAATAATAAACATTTGTTGAAATTAATAGAAATTAATTAATTTACTGTACAATAAAAAAATTTAAATAGTATTATAATGATATATTAATATTATAGATCTATTGCATTCTATCCATAGCCTCATCATAGGGAAAAATTGCTAAGAAAGATATTATTATATAAATATTATAAAGAGTAAAGACTATTATTATTTATAATTTATAATATATACAATATAGGCACTATTAACGTATTTACGAAGGGTTACGGAGGATAAATCCCCTTTTTAATACACCTGTTTTTAGTGATATTTTTTAATAGATAATATCGTTTTTTACCTAGCTCTACCCCCTCTTGGGTCAAGAATTCAAGATTCTAAATACGCCACTGATGAGTATTGATTTTTATGATATGGATAACTAGGAATTTGTCAGTAACCATCATTGGCATTGAGCAATAATATAAATAAAAAAAAAAAAATTGTAAAAAATATACCTATATAAAATAATCTATGCGTATTGTATAATCTTATTATAAACTTAAGTTATACTTGTATAAGTATTAAGTATTACATTGGGGTTGGGGACTTGGGGTTGGGGTCCCATAAAAACGGGGTCCTATGAATTGCACACTCAACACTCCAGTAAATTTCACCTCTGACTATCTACCTCTTTCTACGCATTAAAATAAATATTAATTAATATAAAAGTTATAAAAGTATACTACGTTATTAATACAGGTTTTTTTTTCAAAAATAAAACATTATTTCCTGCAGTTTCATCAGAACGATTTTTAAACAATTAACCGTCTGCAGGGCTAAAAATACGAATACCTATGTAAATACATTTGAAATTCTTACCAAAATTAAAATAAGTCATAGTCAGTAACTTAAAAATTATATAGGGATGAATAAAACGTAAGTTATTTCATTATTTTATCCATAAAAAACATTAGGTAGGTATATATTTTTTATTTAGAAAATTTAAATAAATATAGTTTTAAAATAACTATTTGTTAAGACGTTCTCTTACAAAAAATACTATTTTATTACGTATACTCGTGTTATTAATTTTAGTTCTTTTAACTCAAATAGGTATCTACTCTGCAATTATGTTTAGTGTATACGAGTACACGACTATATGATTGCGATATACACGTATGTTTATAAGTCTTAAGACTATATAAGCAGTATAAATAATAAATGTATTTATATTTTTGTATATTATGCTAATCGTGTAATACACACACATATTTTATGTATGTATATAATATATATAGAATATAGTATAGACTATAGGTAACGAAGGTAGAAAATATTTGCATTTGATAGCATGACGTCACTTATATATAAATATATATTAATATTGGCGTACGACGATTATATTAAATAATAATAAATACTAAAATATCTATAAACAACTATATTTATAAGCGAAAATCTAAATATTATTAATTTATTAAATATTATATATAGGTGCATATAATATAGAATAATGTTATTGTGAAACATTAAAACGTTACAATAATATAATTAATTATTTTTTTAATTTATTTCCGATAGGTACCTACATAATAATATATAAAAATTAAAAATAGTAAAATCTATATAGATTATAATTTATAATATAATATATACATACTAAAAATGTTTTAATTGTTTAGTCGTAATACTTGGGAAAACGTTTAAATTACTCCTACAACCCTACGCAGTACTCGTTGAATTATTAAAAAAATCATTTTTATTATTTTTTTCTATAATGATTTTATAATGGAAATTTTGACGATAATATATTTTTTTTTTTCATTTAAGAATAATAATAACGTATCACGAATACTGAATTAATCATAATATTTAAACGCGTTGTTATACATATAGGTAGTTAATATTATAATTTATAATGATGATAATACAAAATAATATTATAATATATTGTGCACGCGTTGTATACACTCGTACGATACAATATTGCAATGTGCAGCACGAACCGTTTGACGTACCTATAATACACATGCACAAGCATAATAATTATAATAGTATAATGTACACGAAAATTTTATTACTCGGAATATAATATAATTTATAATTATTACTGCACGTATATACCATTAACGTAGCCTGTGTGTTTCGCTTATAAATGTGAGTTTTAAACAATTTTTTTTTTTTTTTTTTTTCGTAACGTATTATTAAAATATACCTACATAATCGCCAATCGAAATATACTAATATAAGTACTCGTGAAAGTGAAACATAGTATACTCATGATACTTATTGCGTGATTTAATACACACTGTAGCAGACCTTGACATTGAAGAACCTCTCCTACGAATAAAAATGTTTTGGCACATAAAATATATAGATATATATTATAAATTATAATAATATATTATACGCATATAAGAAAATGAAATTCATCGTTCGAAATATATTCGCTCGAGTCCGATTTAATATACATATAAATATATAATACACGTACTTATATATATTATACGTGTTTATTTTTCCGTGACGTATACGCGTATTTTGTAAATAGGTACTCGATTATCACAATATGTAGGATAATTCAATATTACGGGTGTGCGAGAGTGAATCGGTAGGACGATAATCCTTAAAATTTCAAATATAATAACTTACAAGGTGAAAAAAAAATACCGTTTTTCATATACCTAATATGATTTTTAGGCGTACAAAATATTATAAAATTTTAACAATATGTCAAATTGTCAATTGTTTGAAATATATAAATATAACCATATCGTATAAAAGTTAACACATACCTACCGCCATTACATAATTTTATGCTCAATTTAACATTAAGCCAACGCAAAATAATTGAAGGTCCCATTATAAATTATAATATAACATAGATTTCGTGAGGTCCGAAAAGCAGATATCAAGATATATTAGGTATATTGTATACCAGAAATCATATAAGTATAATAAATACCGCGAGTCGCGAGTGATCTAAATTACACGTTACAGACTTAAAATAATTTACATTTTAAATTTAGATATTGATTATTTTTGCAAATAGTTACTTTACATCAGAATAATGTTAAAAGACTTTAATTCGTTAAAAAAAAAAACTGAATAAGTTATAATTCAAAATTTTCATGACTTACATATATCACTTCTTAAAATTGTTTCACTTATTAATTTTATTTACTTTTTATTATATATTTATGTATTAATATTATTTTATACATAAATTATAGTAAACAGAATTTTTAGTGATCGATTGATCATTAATTCATTACTTATTATAAAAACTATAGAAGTATACTTGAAAAGTTATGTCAATATGTTATAAATTTGAACTAATAGTTACTTAGCCAATGGTCAATGATAAAGACTTAATATTTATTAGATACCTAATTATTTAGTTTAAATATCGAATTTAAATAATTATTACAGTTGCAACTCAAATACTAAAATTTTTTAAAACGTACTATTAAAATTTGATTACTTAATTATTAAAAGAAAATGAAATATTTTAATGTTGGTAATTATTTGTCATTTACTAAAATTTATTATATTTACTTTATTTATTTTGCTGTAATGCTGTTTATATGGTGATGGACTGATGGTGATAGTATTGTTGCGTACCTAGTAATAGTCCGGCGTACGATCTCTGAACTAAAAATAGGTAATTCATAAGTTAATATCATTAGGAGATTAACTTTCTTCATACGTATATTTATGTTAATTTAAATATTTGTAACCTACTATTTATTTTGAACTGTAAATTCTTAAAATAATTTTATTTATTCTAATCTAAAATATATATATTAAAAAAAAAAAAATAAAAAAAATAGGGAACTTCAATTTACACAATATTTTCGAACTAAGTTAATTAATATGTGGTTATGTTGCAATGGAATTTTCAAAACTTTAAGCCCAAAATTGCATATTTTATTACACATTATTGAATAATAATAAATACTAATACATTTAAATATCACAAATTATTGATTTTACTAAAATTTCTACTTTAAACAGGTTTAAAAAATGAGACTGAACATTCAATAAGTTTTTGGAAAAGTGTTAAGCAATATGTGATATTATGCTGCAATTTACTGAACTTAAAACCCAATTTGCTAATTTCATGGATCATTTTGAACATTTTTTTAAAAAAAAACATTAAAGAAATTATGAAAATATAGTACCTATCATAAATTTTTGATTACACTAAAAATGTCAACTTTCAACAGCTATAAAAAATAATTTATACTTGAGATTTTTAATAGTTTAGAACTGAGTTAAGCAATTAGTTGTTTAGCTTTTATATTTTCAGATAGTAAAACTCAAAATTGCCAATTTTATCAAACATTATGTAGAGATAAAGATTTTCAAAATTCTATATTTTAACGAAAAAATTAACGTAACGGTTTCAAAATTGTTATGTAAGTATATAAACAACATATAATACCCAATACAATTTTCAAATCTTTAAATACAATATTGCCAGAGTTATATAAAATATTAAAATTTATATATTTATTATTTAAATATATCAAATTTTTATCATTTTTTTTTCTTGCTACATATTAAAAAAATATATTTTATTTATATTAAAAAAAAAAAAAATTATTAATTAAAAAAAAGGGAGGGCCAGGTGGTTCATGGGTCAACTTGTGGTAAAATAATTAAAGCATCCTCAAGTTTTTGATTGAATATATGCTTATGACTAAACACCAGGTTAATTATTTAAAATTCATTATATACATTACTTGTAAATCCAGTGGCGTAACTAGAACTATTTTGTGGGGAGTGATATGGATATTTGTCATTAGTAAAAAAAAAATTTTATCTTATCTCACAAATTAATAATACATACACATAATTAATTATATATTTTATTTGTTACAATATTATACTTCCAAATTTTTTTCCTAGTTCATCAATAATTCTATATTTTAGTTTTGTATACCATTTAAAATTATATTAATGATATTTTCTACTTACTAAGAGTAAATATTAGTAACATGTAATCTTGATTTCTAATTAAATACTATTGCTTATTAAAAATTAGATTTTTTTTAAAACAAGTAAAAAAAAAAGGTCTGGGGTAATCAATCATCTAAATCATCCCCTAGTTATGTCACTGCATAAACCATAATATATTATAAATTTATAATATACCATAATACATATTATATTATGATAATATAGTACACAATCATAGGTGTGGCTAGACTTTTACAGCAGATGTTGCTGAAGTCTGAAATTTTCCTAAAAACCTCTTGAATATTATATTCTTTCATTTTACATTATAGAATAACAACACTTACATAGTAATAAAGACATAAAGTACATTTTTTTACTTAGTTAAATAA
This sequence comes from Tetraneura akinire, assembly GCA_021307375.1. NCBI lineage: Eukaryota > Metazoa > Arthropoda > Insecta > Hemiptera > Aphididae > Tetraneura > Tetraneura akinire. The sequence goes on from JAIUCT010000010.1 coordinate 8,144,843, forward strand.
GAACTGTGCTAGTGTTTAATGATGAACTACTTTAGCCATTGATATATTATAACTAAAATATATAAACCTAGTATTTAACTACGATTTCGTCGCATGATAACAAGTATGCATTAAAAAAAAAGCAAGTGTTGCTCAAGCATACCCAGCAACACCCATAAACATGCCTATATATACAATAATATATAATTTATTATAGATACTGGGTATATTTATATAAATGTAAAATCTCTAAAAGTGAATATTATGTATACTTATATATAGCATAAAAACATATTTTTAGTTTATTAATACTTGGAAGTTAGATTAATTTGTCAATAAGAAAAGTATTTAATATTTCATCATATTACTCCAATGGGTAAATGAAAGTTTAGTTTGTTACATACTTCATTGTTTCTAATTTATTTATAACCAATATTCTACTTTCACTGAATATATCTTTTTATTAAATATTCGATACATTAATAATTTAGACTTGAAATATGAAAATATATATTATTTAATATGAATTTAAAAATTATATAAATATATAATTTTTAGGGATAATAATATATTTAAATATTGTAATTACCATTTTATATCTTAAGTGTACACATTAGTTTTATATAAAAAAAATTATAATGTATATATATTGTTTTTATAAATAATAAATGTTAATAGGCCTTATGATGAACAAACTATTAAATATCTAGTAGTTTTTCTACAAACTATACAAAATTATAAATTAAACTGGAAAAAAAATTAAATTTAAATTAACTACATTGTTTTACACTTTTTGTGCATTGAAAAATATTATATCATCAGCAGCAATTGAAGTGGTTGTGCGAATATTACCAGACTCATCTTTTAATTCTCCATATATTATTCTTCCACTAACATGCACACGTTGTCCTTTTTGTAAATACTTATAGACAGCCTCGCGTAATCCCGGTCTAAATATAACTACACGATGCCAGGCAGTTTTTTGAGTGTTTTCTAATAATTAAACAATAACAATTATTAATATTAACAATTTTAAATTATATTGATAATTTATATATATACCATCATTGTTGTTCAAAAAACTTTGATGAGTAGCCAATGAAAATACAACAACAGGATGTTCTTCACTACCTCGTTTTTGTGGATCTCCACCAACTCGGCCCAAAAGTGTAACTTGATTTATTGCTAAATACACAAAAATCATTATTTTATATTTATGTATATATAATATGCGTGTGTATTAACTATTACTAAACATTAGTACTTTATTTAATAAACGATAAATAAAAAAATTAATTGAATAACTAAAAAATATATACGCAATAAACAAATTTTTAATTATTAAATAAAATATGATTAAGTATAAATTAAATATATTTAGTTTTTTTTATTTGCAATATTGTAACATATAATACTAAGCAAATTAAATACTTATATAAAAAAATTTATTGTAAACTGTAAATAAAATATTTTATATACTGATAATTATCCATTATAAAAAAATTTAAAGAATAACTTTTTTTGTTTTATACCTAATAAAGTTAAATTATTAATAATTAAAAAAAAATTTTATAGTAGGTAAGTAATATAATTTAAACTGACTTTTTTCAATTCTGTCTGGTAGAGACTGTTCTTGTGTATAATTGCTACGAATAAATTGCTTTGTAAGTTGAGTACTTATGCGAATATTTGATAGAATCTAAAAAATAAAATGATAATTAAATATATTATTCAAAACAAAAATTTGAATGTACAAATTAACCAATGTTCTATTGAATAATCCTTATAGGTATATTATGTTAATTTTACGTCACAAACCATAATTTACATAATACCAAAAATTTGAAATGTTGTGTGTGTTATGTAAATAGTGTTTACCATGAATCAAATATACAATCTATATAACATTTAACTATATAAGTAATAAGTACAATATTTAATTGTACTTACATTTTAATAACACAATATTTGTTTTTATGGAACTAGACTCATTAAAACATTTTATTCACATACAAAACTTATAAATTTTTTACCTTTGATTTCATCATTTTTTTCTATTTTATGCAACGAAAATATTTATTATTAATCAAATGATTACACAATTCCAGTCAACTTCTGGGTTCTGGCTTCTATTAATATATAATAAAACTTTTCTACTGAAACCAAAAAAATTTCACTTTAAACTAATTAAATTTAAATTCGAGTATTTTTAATTTTAACGTGTACATAAAAATTAAAAATCAAATGAAATTCACTAACTTATTGTTCAATAGGAATTCAATAAATTCTTTGTTCTCGCACAGTAAACGGCAAAAGCTATATAACTATATTATTAATTGTAATAATTTTGATTTTGATGTTTTAAACACTAAAAATAATTTAAAAATAATTACCAATCATTACTTATTAGTTTATTACTTATGAAATATTTTTCATCACGGTCTACCTGTTTATACTTTATCCGAGACCGCATGTTTTTTCTTTTCAGAGTGATATAAAAATTGTATATGATTTTTATTTGGCGCAATTCTGTATTTTATTTATGATAAAATAATGAGATAAGTACATTATTTTTAGGTTATAATAATATAATAACATAATCAGTGGAAAGTGATATGAGCATAGAAAGATATATAAAACTTTATATATCTGTCGATATGAGTAACGGCAGAACAGTTAGTAACTGCAGTTGAGTATTTTTTTTTGCTTGGATAAAATAATTTGTAAAATTGCAAATTAAATTTTCGTATAAATATCATGGCACATTATGTAATGTCAAAATGCAGACAATATATCAGTCAGAAAAAAGCAAAACTATCGTTTATCAATAATGGCGCGAACGCACCTTAGCGCAGCTGTTAAATCGTCCTCCAACCGTAAGGCGGACCGGTCAAAAATCTAAATTTCCGAATACTCAACAATTCAACATACATATTTAGTATTTATTTACTATGGGCATGGGGTTAGTATTCGCAATTCTTGATTATTAGTTGTAGTTTTTGACGCAGTTGTACGGCTACGGACTTTGGGTTGTATCTATTGTTTTACAAAGGCGGTTAATTAATCTGAAACTATTGTTGTAGCGTTAATTGTAAATTGATGGTGGTGTATTTTTTTTGCAAAAAAATGTAGTTCAAACGAACTCGCGATACCTACATAAAAATATCTCGTGTATTCATCCTGACCGTAACGTTTTATTATTTTGTTGCGTATAATTTTGTTTAATTCGATCAACCTTGAATTACTCGTGTATATTAAAAAATAATATATAGGTATATTTAGGTATTTATTTTTTTAAACTATTGTCAACGATCTATATTTTTTTCCCCACATCACCGTGACTGTCCAAGGAGTTGCAACTTTACAAATTACAAAAAAGCAAGTATTTAAAATCTATTAAAATATAAATATAAAACGTATAATAATGTATTAATATGTTTGTCCATACATTTACATTGTATATTATTACTTATTTACCTACCTATATTATACAATTAATATTTAATGTTGTTTTGTAACTAGAGTAGAGAACATAATATTTTGAGAGTTAACAAAATAATAAAATATGATATTGTAATCCACTTAATACTAAACAAACGTCTGGCCAACTGCTATTTCGATAATATTTATATAATCTAAAATTGATAAATAAATTTTTTTTTTTAATAGGTACCTAATCTAAATGTTACTTTTTTTTTTTAAATTTAGATTACTTATAAATAAATGAGATCACCAATTTAATTGGAATTTGAAATTCAAATTTATATCAAGTACTAGTGAGTTGTTGGTAGCATAATAAATATCATGTAATTTGTATAATTACATTATAAATTAAAAATTCACTAATTTTATGTTAGAGGTCATTTAACATTTAATTTTTTTCCATAAATAATTTAATTAATTAATTTAATTACCAGTTGGTGAAATCATTTGAAAATTCGGAAAGTGATATGTAAAGTAATAATATATTATACTACCTAGATACTATTTATTTGGATATACTATGTAATTCGTATATTTTTTATTTATTTATTTTTTTTTTTACTATAATTAAAAAAAGTATATTAATTTAACTATTCATTTTATGTATGTATAAAAGTTTATCATTTATTTTTATCTTTTAAAAATTAATTATGTTTATTTTGAAGGTCATATACTATAATTAATTATTATATATTTATAAATAAACAGATAATTTTTATATTGTGATAAATAATAAAGTATTCAAATACATTTTTTGTTAAATTGTGGAATATTAACAGATAACTTGTAGTGATTTATAATATAAATTATATTTAATTTACCTAATTATTTTTCACTTTCATAATCAACGTTTTATGGCTACCTATTTGTTAATATATATTGTACTTTATGGATTAAATCATATTTAAACAACAGTTTTATTTAATTTGAAAAAGCAATTGCAATTGATAATATTTAAACTGTATGTATGAGTACCTGTGATAGATTAATACTATTATTAATTGTCTAATTTATTAACTTTTTTTAAATTTTTTTTTATATGAATATAGGAAAATAATAGTCCAAATTTAGAAAGAAAAAATTCATTATGGGAGTCTTTGATGATCTTGTAAGTTTTTTATAATTATTAAATAACATTTTTTAAATCAAGTATGTAATTAATATTTTACAATGTATTAGTAAGGATTATACATTAAAATAATATATTTAATAGAATATTTAAAATAATTTTAATTAAAATATTTCATAAGGAAACTGATTTAATTTATTTTGATTATATTAATTGAAAGGGTAGGTATTTATAAAATATATTAATTTATACATTTTTAAAATATTAATTAAATTTGCGCCTATATTCATTATCATGATTATTTCTTCCATGAAAATAAAGAAATATAACCACAGATTATTTGAAACTATATGTATATATCTGTGGGTATAACCTTAAGGCTTTAGTGTTATTTAGTTGAATTGAAAATTGATAACTTGATGTCTTCGTCTACCGTGTGATTGCGAATATTTACTATTTAGTATTTACTATTTAGTCATTAATATTTTATAGCAACAAGCAATTAAAATAATTTATAAATATACCATTAGTAGAAATAATTTTTTTTAAATATTTTTAATTCTAGTATTTCTAAATTGTTAAAATCATATTTTTTTTAAAAAAATGAGTACTATTTCTGTTAAAAACTTTTTATCAACATTTTCGGTAAAATTCATAAATTAAATTTTTTCATACATTTTAAAATATATTATTGACTAGACTTAATTTTATTTTTAGAGTGTTTCTTCAGTATTAGTTGGTCTTGGAATTGTTGTAACTACTGGCTTTGCAATTTCAGCATTTGTAGCCAATTTCCAAAAAAAAAGTAAAAAAAAGAGAACTCTTGTGGATTCTAATACTAAAATTCCATTACCACTTATTCAGAAACACGTTATTAGTCATGATACACGAAGATTTAGATTTGAATTGCCATCAAAAAATCATATTCTTGGTAATGTGTAATCATTTTATACTCATTCACTGCTAATTATTATTTAAATAAAATTGATTAATTTATTGATATAGAAAATTCTTGGAATTAGAAATATGTATCACATTACATTTATTTATTAGTGTAAACTTACATATTTTTAAAATTTTGTAATATTATGTAAATATTATATTATTAAATTTTCATAGGTTTACCAACGGGTCAACATATACATTTATCAACAAAAATAAATGATGAATTAGTTGCACGTGCTTATACACCTGTCAGTAGTGATGATGATGTTGGTTACATGGATTTAGTCATTAAAGTAAATATTTTTCAGACTTCAAATTTTGAAAATAAAATAATTTTATGTGATGTATTTAAGGTTTATTTCAAAGATCAAAATCCCAAGTTCCCTGAAGGTGGTAAATTAACTCAGTATCTTGAAAAAATGGAAATTGGAGATACAATTGATGTCCGAGGACCTTCTGGTCGTCTCATTTATCATGGTCGGGGAGATTTTGAAATTAAAGCTGTTAAAAGGAAAGATCCTTCTCAAAATTTATATGCTAAAAAGTTATCAATGATTGCTGGTAAATTATTAATTTTTTAATGCATATATATTTTTTTTAATTATAATTTTAATATATTGATTTTATTAGGGGGTTCTGGTATTACACCAATGTTACAATTAATTAGACAAATTACTAGAGATCCTAAAGATCAAACTAAATTATCTTTACTTTTTGCCAATCAAACTGAAGAAGATATATTATTGAGAGATGAATTAGAAGAAGTAGTTAAAAATTATCCAGATCAAGTTAAGATCTGGTATACCCTTGACAGGCCTACTGAAGGTATCTAATAATAATAAATATATATTTTTTAAACCTTTAGTGAAATTTATTTTATTTATTGTGTATGGCATATTGTCCGGGAGAAACCCAGAGGTCTGTTCGGATGCCTATTTGGCAGAGTTTCTATTAGACACCCTATGGGTTTCTGCCATGCCTGGTAGGGGGATGGTAGTAGTCGAGGCAGTAGCTTGTATCACAGTGGCGGTCACCCATCTGCTGTCAAATGACTGGCTACAATGCTTAACACCTAGGTAGCTTTCCGCGAATATTACGCCGACTACACCACACATCCCTTTAGTGAAATTATTTCATACATCAATATATTATAATAAATAGTAATTATATTTTTTTATTATTAGAATGGAAATACAGTGTTGGATTTATATCATCTGACATGATATTAGAACATTTGTATCCACCAGCCGAAGATACATTGGTATTAATGTGTGGACCACCACCAATGATAAAATTTGCATGTGATCCTAACCTTGATAAACTTGGATACAATACTAAATTACGTTTCTATTATTAAAATATTTTTTTTTAATATTAGACTGTCCATAACAATTTCAAGTAATTATATAATATATTGATCACTTTTGTAATAGATATTGTCACTAAATGGGTACTCGGTAATTAATAACATTTGAAACCCCTCTTTAAATTGTTGCTAATTGGTATTAATACTTTATTTATGTAAAAATTATTTAATTTAGCTAAACATAATAAAATGTTAATACATAATATTACTTACATAATTTATATCTATTTTAGAATACATTTCACAACTAATATTTTGAAATTTCTATTTTGGTACATACCATGGAAAATATGTATATAGAATGTATGTGATGTGTTCAAATAAAGTAATTAATTTCTACAACTCATTGTATTTATCATAAAATATCCTTTTGAGATATAAAGTACACAACACAGATTATTTTTAAAAGGCTCTTGGGTGGTTATAAAATGAAGTAAAATGATAACTGTTTTTTTGATTTCTATATTAATTTTGCCCACATTTTTTTACTTTGTATACCTTTATTGCTTATTTTAATATTTTATGATGATGAGTTAATGAGCTGTTAATCTGTTATGATGTAATTGTAATGCATTAAAAAATATATGATATAATAAAGGAATATTATAAAAATATAAAGTATAAGTTAAGCATTACATTATGGATTATACTAAATTTATGATTTAAAATGATTCTATCCAAATATAATTATGTTTATATAAAAATATATTTATTTTTACAGTTACATAGTATAATAAATTAAAAATAAATATATATATACTTACAAAATGTAATTACTAATTAACAAATTTTCATTTCACAATAATTTTCTATAGTATGTCTATATATAACATAAGAAGGCTGCTTATTTTAAGACTCATTTAGTCATTTGTTATTTAAAAAACAATAATATATAAAGTTATAGAATCATTATTGACATGGATTAATTAAAATAATTTTATTTGATTATTACTAAAAAAAACTATACAATATATTATATATTAAAAATAAAATTTACAAATAGTACATTAGGAACACTATAGTTAAACATGAATCTAAGCAGGCAATTGTAAAATATCAATTAATATTAAATACAATAATTATTGAGTTCGTATTTAATTCATTGCTAATATGGAATAATGATTTAGGTTGATTATTGTATATTATTTTAAATCAATTTATTATATATCCTTAGAAAAATCACACATATATTAATACATTAAGAATGATATCGAGACATGTAATTTGTATTTACATTCAGTCTTATATTAATTAAATATTAGAAATGAGATACTTTTGGTGCTGATAAGAATCCTGGCCTATTGGATGGCGGTATCTTTACATTTGATTTTATTGTAGCGGATTGCATTTTAGGTTGCTTGGATGCCATGAATTGAGTTGTTGTTTTTTTCTTGGTACTAAATTTACAGTTAGGAAAAATATTTCCATTATATACGGTTTTAAATTAATATAAATTTAATGGTACTCAATTATTTATATTATACTCTACTCAGCGAGAGAAAGTGCCTCATCTTGTAAAAAATTGGTTTGATCTGTACATCCCCCCTGTTGCAACCAAGTTATTGTAATTAAAGTATGAGGTAATACTTAAATATATTATAATATAACGTATAATGCATGTGGATTCTCTCACTGGACAGAGTACAGATTAAATGGTTGTTACTGGTTGACTAAATTTGTAATTTCCATATGTTATGTATATTCATATATATATATATATAATTACATTTCATATAAAAGGATTAATATTTAATTATTATTTCTTATCGATTTGTTTAATATTTTAATTAATACAAAATAAAGAACTATTTAATTACAACAATTGTTTTTTATATGAATGTAAATGTATACATTTTGTAATATAATAATTATTAATGAATAACATACTTTTTAACTTTTCCTTTTTTGAATCTTTTATTTCCTCCTTTGTTTGAATAATATGTTTTTCGTTTGTTTTTACTATTCACAATGCCAGTAGACATACTATTAAAGTATGGACAATCCACACTAGACTTAAGCCAATCACTACCCTCTTCTTCAACCATATTTTGTTCATTTTCTTCACATTCTGCAACTATTTATAATTTTTTAAATAATTTTGTACAATAGTGATATAATTTTGGTATTGTAATAAATGTTATATTATAATTAAGGACCGATATGAAACAATTATTGGTTCAATAATACAAATTTGGTATAATTGTATAATAGAAATTATGACAGCAAAATATTACAGTAATTTTTATTTTTTATCATCTGTGTAAAATCATATTTTACATAAAACTGAAAATATTATTGAACATTAGTACTTTATTTTTTAAGAGTTGTTTAAACTTCAATTTAATTATAAACCAAGTTTTGTATAGTGATATTGGAATACTATTTCAAGTGTTTTGCTAAGTCTGTCATGTTAATAACTTTTAATCTATTCTGAATTTTGTAATCTCTTTACTTTATGCATAAACAAATTTCATTTTACATTATATTTTTTAGAAAATAAAAATATAGTTTATAATATACATTTTAATTAAAATATTGGGTAGCATTGGTGTAGATTTTTTTTAAAAATGAAATTGAAAAAAATATTATAAGTAGTCCAAATTATTCAAACCTAAATTATTATTGCTGCCTAAAAAAATTAAATCAATTAAACTTCAAATAACATATGAGTATAGCAATTAACAGTGAACATGTTTTATAACAATACTGTTTTTGACTAATTGGGAATTATTCAATCAATTTAATTGTATATTATCATTCATCATACATTATATATAATAAACTACAAACTAAATTACATAATATAGTTAATATTTTAATGAAAATGAAATGATATAGTTTAAGTGGAATATAAATAGATTGCAAATATGAGATTAGATTTTAAAAATTTTCAACGGAACACAAATTATTTACAGGGATATACCTAATGGAACAATGGTATATTATGTATTAAAAAATAGTTTAGTAGGTAAGAAGAGAAAAATTAATGTGTTTTTTTTTTTGTTTTTTAAATTACATAGATTTTTTTGTAAAAGTGTATACCAAATTTATTTGCTGCTGCTTCCTGTGTGATTTCTAATAATTGTCGACCATACTTTTCAAAATTAGCTTTAGTCACACCAACAATTTTCAACATTTCCTCTTCAGTTTCTGGCAAAATTTGAGACATTTCTTGAATAGCCTACATAAATATTTTTCTAACATTAATTATGTTTTAACATTACATAATATTTCAATTAATTAAAAATAAAAAAAACAATTTAATTGAATACATATATTGTATTGAACGAAACTAAAAGTAATATAATATATTATATTAAATATTAATTTATAATATTTGAATATATTTAAAATTGTTTTACACTTAAATTTAACTATAATTATGTGATTTTCTATACTAGGCATTAGATAGAAAAACACATCCTTATACAAAATTACTTACCTGAATTGTCATAACAGCATTAGTATTGACGTTTAATGATGCAGCTATTCCACGACATACGCCCATCAGACTTTCATAACATTTTTCTTGGATTTCTTTAAGGACAGGATTAACGGGAGTATTAGAATTTTTATTAGTAGTTTCAATATTTAATTTATTCTTTGAAGTTGATGCTAATTTTAACTAATAAAATAACATAAATTTAAGTAAAAAAATATATGTGTATATATTATATAAATATTACTTTAACTAATCCTTTAAGAAGTTTATCAGCTTCTGGACCAACTCTAATAAAAGCATTGATAATATCTACTTTGGAAGCAACCATTTCTTCTCTTAAATAACCCTCTAGAACTAATTTGTGCATTAAACGTTCTGCATCAAATCTATCCCAGTGCTTTCCACGTCCATGTAAGCTCAATTTATCGTGATCTAAAAAATAAAATACAATGCATGTTTGCTATAAATAATTTGTTTTTTTCGCATAAAATAAAAATAAAGTAATATATTAGTATTATATTGTAAATTATATCGATTAATTTTTATATAAAACCAAATTTTTCCTTCTTCAAAATGTGAGTTTTGAAGACTATATAAATAAAAATATTAATAATTAGAACTATAAATATAAATGACAAAATCAAAACTATTTTTATAATTTATATTTCGTAGGTTATTTATTTTATGCTTTTATGTTAATTATATTCATCTTGAAAACTACATAATATTAAATAACTTACTATTTAATTTGATTTTTTGATTAACACTTCCTTTAAATATATCTATAATATGTATCAATGTAAAATTGCAGTTCCATCTATTAGTGGAACCACATAATTCACTTATTGTTTTTACTATTGCAATACTATCATCTGTTACATCCATAAATTTAAACGTTGCCTTTAAAAAATATAATTTTTTTTATAATAAAATATAATAAATTTAAATGTTTTAAATATTTAAAATTAAAATTATTTTATTATTAATAATAATATTTACTTTATTTAGGCAATTATCACAAGCCGTTTCTTTATTTAAAATACATTGATCATCATTAAATGTTTCACCAAAATAATTAAGCTGTATTGTTCGTCTACAGTCAGCTTTGTTTTCACAATAAGATACTATTCTATATAAATTCTGTATATGAATTTTTTTTGATTCATGATTTCCACTATCATCCACTATATAAGTTTTAAATAACATAAACAAAACAAAATAAAAAAAGCAAAGGAAGGGATACAGGTGTGGAAAGGATACAGGTGTGCAATCATAGTGTTTAATTATAATTATAATTTGAATGTAATGATAAAATATTGCATTAAAAAAAACGATTCTGAACGAAGTTCAGTCAGATAATGCTGTTTTTTTATCATTTTTTTTTTTTCATAATATTTTCGATTAACTAAAAACATCAAATTTAAACAGATATAAAAAAAATTTGAGAATAGGGATTTTTCTATTATTTTGATATGATTAGTAATATATAAATATACTTCAGTAAAATTGTCAGACCTTGATGCCAAAAATTTCCAATTTGATCAAACATTATATACATAAAAACGAGAATTTTACCAAATATTCAACGTACTATATTTTGTAGAAAAATTAAAGTAACGGTTCCAAAATTTTTCCACATATATATATTTATATATAACTTATGTAAATACCCAATAAAATTTTCAAGTCTTTAACTTCAAAATTGCCCGAGTTATCATGAAATATTAAAATTAAATTCGTCGAAATTTCAGTTTTTGTAAAAAATGCCGTTTTTTGACATTTTGCCCTCTAGATTTGTTAACATTAATGCGAATTCTTTATCATGTTTTTGTCTCATGATTTCGGTCAACTCATAAAATTTAAACATTTCCTAAATAGTTTTGATTGATATCATTTCTATGTCATTAGGATATTTTGACAACATATCTTTTAAACTATCTTAAAACAGTGTGTACAATACAGGTGGTAATTGGAAAAAATCACCTAATGGTCCGTTAATTCTCATTATAGACCTTAGTCTTTGATCTGTGATGGGCCAACCCCTGGAAGGTCTCAAAGAAGTATTATGAGATTTACGATGAAAATTTTTGTTTATAGATTGTTAGGTTGCTATTAGTTTCAATAATATTATTTTGGTTGCTATTAGTGTCAGTAATAATTATATTATCACTATGGTTACTATTATAATCAACAATCATTTAATTGATGAATCAAATTTTTTGAAAGAGAAATGTCATTTTTCATCTTTTTTTCTGTCGCATGGAGTGTTTTTTGAGAAATTAAAAAAATGACCGAAATAAAGTACAAACTACATCCAATATTCACAATCTAAAACATATGACATTCGTGAAAATTAGAGCATTATTTCGGGTAGTAAAAGTGTCTTCAGACATAAAAAAAAAGAAAAAAAGACACACATCATTGTAAAACCAAAACATTCTTCGCTCCGCTCAGAATCTAAAAATATTACATGAGAAAATAAATTATTAATTGTATCAAAATTAATAAAATTAATATTATAATATAAAATTTAAAGTTTCATTTAATAGTCTTTTTGAAAATTTTACAAAAATAAAAGCAACAAATTTGAAGTTATTATAATTTGATTGAATTTATATGTCTACTATTTACTAGGCAAAAAAATAAAATAAAATACATAATTTTAAATTTAATATTTTTTAAACTAATCCATGTATTATAGGGATACTATTACTTTACATATTTATTAAACATAAGTTAAAGGATAATATTAAATAAAATTTTCTGTTTAAAATTATAATTATAAAAATAAGTTACTTACGTTCAATTAATTTTCGAATACGATGCATATCCTGATAATTATAAAATAGTAAACAATGTGATGTTTTACCATCACGTCCAGCTCTACCAGATTCTTGGTAATAACCTTCGATAGATTTGGGAAGAGAATAATGAAAAACATAACGAACATCTGGTTTATCTATTCCCATACCAAATGCAACTGTAGCACAAACTACCTGCAAAAATATTGTTTAACATAAATTAATTATAAGTAAAATGTAGTTATTTTTTTTTATAATATTAATAATATATTATAATATGAGTAAATAATAAATACATTGACTTTGTTTGTAATCCATTCCATTTGAACATCATTACGTTTTTTATCTGTTAAACCAGCATGGTAGCTAATTGCTCTAATTCTTTCATTACACATAAAAATTGCCGTGTCATCACATTCTTTTCTTGATAAACAATAAATTATACCAGATTGGTTTTTATATTTTTCTTTGATCAGATTAGCTATTTCCATTAACGCAGATTTTCCTTTTTTTGGAACAACCTTATATAATAAATTTGGTCTATTAAAACTAGACAAAAATCTAAAAATATCAAAAATTATACTAATTAGTAATTAGTATTTATAAAGTATATGTCCCCAGTACAGTCATTGAATTTTTTTTGTCAAACCCAGGGCTTTCGAACTTAGCTTTGTGCTATAGTTTACACTTTTAGGTATAAGGAATAGCTCGTTTCGTATATTGGTTTTGCTAATTTACTCAAACGACGCGTCACCATACTTTTTGTGAGGATGCGGCCATGTCTCAAAGGGCTAAAAAATACCAACCTAATATATGTTTGTATAACCCTGATACTATTATGGATAATGAAGGGTTTGACCTAATACTTCGCTTTGCGAGACTGTGTCATAATTATATTAATTGAAATTTTTTTGTAATAACTTAGGATGGAACATTTCATAAATGGCGATACAGACAGCACAATCCAAAACAATCCTAGCTCATTCGGAAAACCTGGGGATTCGATAAAAAAATTTCAACAGGTTGTGCCGAGGACATAACCCTCTATTTAACTATTTAACTTTTTTAAATTTGTATAAAATTACAATTTTGTTCTACTAATCTGTAGCTGATGAAGTATATCTTCACGAACACGTGGGGTTGCAGTAGCTGTTAGAGCCATGATTGGAATACCAGGATATTTTTTCCTGAATTCACCTAATCGTTTATAATCTGGTCTAATAATCAATAAAAAAATTTAATTAGTGATTATTATTAAAAAAAATTATTTGCACAAACCTAAAATCATGACCCCAATGAGAAATGCAATGTGCTTCATCAATAACAAGACGACTTAATTTTTCACGACGGTGTAAATTTTCCAAAATTTGTCCTAGTTTCATACTAGCAGCAATTTTTTCAGGTGTAACATACAACATTTTTAACCCTTTTGTAATTTAAAAGTAAAAAATTTAATATAACATACAAATATATATACATAATTACACATAATTAATTTTATATTATTATTACACAATATAATGCAATTAAATTACCTGGTTCTACCATACATAATTTTGTGAATATTATGTGTTCTTCTTCTTGTGGCATATTACCTAATAAATGAGCGGTTGGAATCTAAATGCAAATAAAATTTTAAAAGAATTATATATTTTTTTTATGTGAACTAGTAATATTATAAGGTATAACACTGAATATAATATTTACATCTAAAGATTTTAATTTTTCGGTTTGATCAATGACTAATGATTTCAAAGGTGAAATAACAAGTGTAACACCTTTTGCCAATACTCCAGGTAATTGATAACATAAAGATTTTCCTCCACCTGTAGGCATCAATACAAAACAGTCATGACCGAGTAATGCTGCATTAATCGCTTCCAATTGATTGGGACGAAAATTGTGAAGGCCAAAAGTTGATCTGAATACCTGTATAAATTCAGTATATTCAGTAAACAATTTATTATTGTATTCTAGATTACAAATAATGGTTTGCTCTATAATATAGTTACTTACTGTAAATAACTGTCTTGAATGAGGATAATTAGTTTTACTAAACTCTCCTACAGAAACGGATATATTAGGAGACTTATTTAAATTATGCTCAGTAATTGATTGAACATTTTTGCTAGAAGTAATATTTTGAGCTAACATATTAAATAAAAGATAAAAATATATTTAAGTTTAATGACATAGAATGAAAAATTTTATATTTACTTTTATCTTTTTCATTGCTATTCTGACATGGAAATTGTTTTACTTCGAAATTAGAATGTGTATCTGGTGTATTGTTACTTAATGAATTAGTTTGAATAGAATTTTGAGCATTAGTAACTGAAAATGAATCAAAATTACTGTCATTAACAATAGAATTTAATTCATTTACACTTAAACGTTCTCTGGAATATATATCAGTATAACTAAAAGTTGGTTTTGTTGATAGCATTTCATTCATTTGGAAATCAGAGTGAGACGTTGATGCTTTTGATAATTCATTTACTAAACGTGTTTCACCAATTTTTATTTTATTTTTTATTTTTTGTCGCATTCTCTTGAGTTCAGTCAAAACTGATGAGCTTTTAAAACCAGGAATTAAAACTAAAATAGTTTCTGGTATATTCAAGAATACATTAAATACTTGCTCCAACATATCTGATTCTAATTGTTTCAAACCAATCAAATGATTTTCTAAGTTTGAATTTGGCACCTAAATAATGTTATAAGCAATTTAAAATTAATATTAATTTTAATCTATTAATTATTAAATACTATAGTATAATTGTACTATGTAAGTGACTATATTATTCTATAATAACAAAATATATTTTGTAATGTTTAAAATAAAATAATTATTTTTTAATAATTGTTGTTATATTAGGTATATTATACTACTCTTAAATCATAGTTATCACTCATAATATTTTTATATAAAACTAAGAAATTTATATATAATATCATGTGTAAAAATTAAAAACTATGTTATTTCTTATACTTACTGAATAAAATATAAATAATTTATTTTATGAGAAAATTACAGCCTAAATCTTTGTAAATATAAATGAATAACTACCACTACTAAACTATAATTAGTATTTAAAACAATAAAAGGCAAAAATATTGTAAAGAAAACTAACATCTATTATAAATTGAAAGAAAGATTAAGAGGTAAATGAAAATTAAACACCTAGTAAGTTAATATCAGAAAAATATAATCAAAATAATATAGTAGAAAAAGTAATGAATTTATATACAAATGTAGAAGACAATCAAAAAAGGATATCATAAACATTGCATATTAAGTACATAATGATGAAAACTTGATCTTAAGATAATAAAATTTTAGAAGTTTTTTTTAAAAAAATTAAAACAAAGTGGAAATAAGGATATATCTCAGATTTATAATCGATAAGATTTATACAAAATAATTCAATATTAAATTTAAAAAATTTAAATGCCAAGTATGAAGTTTACCAAAAAAGATTATATTAAATAAAAAGTTCTAGAAATAGTATCTAGCAGAATATTGTTGGTTATATTAAAATATATATAATATATAATAGTGTGTGTTGATTTAAGAATTTTATTTTGAGAAAGTACAAACTACAAAGTACATACGAGCCAAGCTGAGTAATTCAGCTAGTATATATAATATTGTATTTTCTTATTTTCTGTTTTTTTTTCTAATTTAAAATATTTATTTAAATTTATTTATAAATACTCACATCAAATATTGTTTCGCTTAAGATATTATTACTATTAAGATTATTAAGCCAATTTTCCAATTCATTTGATTGATATTCTATAACAGGAATATTAAAGCATTATTATATTTTAAAATCAAAAAAAAAAAAAAAACAAATACAAATAAAATTAAATAAACCTTTATTTATAGAATTTTCAGAAATGTTTGATAATTTATCACTAATTACATCTTTACAATTTGGTGTTGAAACTTTTGAAAATGAAAGGTTTTTTTTAAATTCAATCTGTGATTTAATGTTTAATTCTGTGAATATTGATGGACTTGTTGGTACATCAATATTAACTTCATCATTGCATTTATTTTTCTATAAGTAAAAAAAAAATATATGATATAATTAAATAATTTATATTAAAACACAAATTAAATACCTAATTCACAAAATTTTTAATTAGAATACATTATAAAACATAATTTCAAATAAAATACTCACATTATTTTGATCTGAAGGGGTATTCTTTTCTGGGCTATAAACAATACAATCATCATCATCATCCCAATTATATTCTGTTTTGTGTTTTTGAATATCATCTGATGGTTCTTTTACACACAAAAAAAAAAAAAAATAGAATTAGAATTAAAAATATAATTTATTATTTTATTTTATTTTATGTTTTAAATATAAATTATTTATAGGTATTTAACAAATAATTATTAATTTAATTTTTAATAATGATTTAATAAAACTTTAATGATACTATTACTATTATACTACTACTATTATGATTTAAATATGAACCTGTCCATAGCATTATAATATGATACAAATTATTTTATAACAAAGGGCATTCAAGAATTTTATGTTATAAAATTAACAGGTAGGTATTACAATACACTTTTTATGATGTTATTAGATAATAATGTAGGTACCATTAATGACTATTTTAAAAAATAAAATTTATTACTAAGGAAGTAAAGAGGGTAAAGTAAAACCCTCTTATAACTTACTTTTTAATGTATCAAATTTTAGACATTTTAGTGTTACATAATATGTAATAGTTTTATTTACATATTTATTATTCAATCACTCTTATAACTTAAACTTTATAACTTATATACTTACCATTTTTATTAGATGTTATTTTTTTAGTAGTTCTGATATTATCTCCATCACTATCTATTAAATTTACAATCAAAGTGTTGTTTGGTTTACTAAAAAAAAAAATAATATATTTTTAAATTATTATAAGTATATGAATTATATAGATACATTTTATGAACTACTCCACTTTAAATTACAATTAGTTTTGTATCAATCAATAATAGTACCTAGGTATGCATGGAATTCAAATTTTACCGTTGATTTTCATTCTCATAAAAATTTCTTAATTTTAATATATTATTACAAGTACAACAATATTAGTCATTGCTAAATTGAATAAGTTAGTGTCTTAATTAATTAAATTTTTCTATTATATTGATATAATGATTTAATTGTAACTTATTATTATTACAATTAGGTATATGATACAATTTTTTGTCAACATTTTACTCAATGATTAAATTTATTATTAATAAACCAACATGAACACAAATGTAATATTATTGATACTACAACTTTCCATTCAACTTCTGCAAATAAAATTTTAATTTTAAATATCTAAATTATTTCTTACCATTGATTTTTAATATTATTAGAACCAAGACGTTTTAGAACGTTACTTGGTTTCTTGAGAAAAAATTCCATGTGGGAAATAGATTTATTTAATTTTTTGTATACATTTATAAATTAAAATATAAACAAGTTATAGTTTTTCCCATTCGTTTTTATTTATAAAATAAATAGTAGTATAACTATAAAGTATAAGTAATTATTATTATTATTATTAATTAAATTTCACCATAACAAAATATATAATTTAATTTTTACTTTTTAGATGATTCCATAAAAGATTACGTTATTAATTATTATCATTTATTCATATGATATTTTATCAATTATTACAAAATTATAAAAGTTATTTTGGCGGCTAAATTATTCGGGACAAAACAAAAGACAAGGTTTTTTTATCAATAATGTAGATAGCACCACATGACACAATGATAATAATTTAAAAATGAAGTTTTTAAATGCCGAAAATTAATCCTCCTCAATGACAATTATTGATTATTTGTCCACATTTCCACAATTATACGTATGTATAACGTGTTATTGTGTTAATACTTAATAATTAATATAATAGTATAAATAATAATTATTAATAATATAATATTATAATTTATATTAATAATAATTTTTGTTAAGCTTTAAGGGAAAAAAAATATTTTATTTATTTTTATGAGTAGGTAGGTAACCTATCTAATTTTAAGTATCTATTCGAAAAATCATTTGACAGTTTAATCTTTTAAACTTTAAAGTAATGGTCAAACAGAATAAATTGGAATGCAATAATATTTGTCATATTTTCCTATTTAGAAATTATTTCATTTTATTATGTTAGTGTTATGAGACTGCCATAATTTCTGTAAGTAAGCAAAACTTTGAACTTGGTCGTTGCCTGTCACGTTTTAGCGTTTTACACAAATCCGTATTATATTTAACCAGGATGATAATATGTTTCTACATAATATCGCGTTCCCCACTGGCAGACCGCATTCTGTTTGACCACAACTCCTTCAGTCCTTCACTCCCACATAGGTATATAAATTTGAATTTTGAACAACCTCCTAAAAGTTAAAACATATTTACTTCACACTACTTAAGATTAAAAATAATATTATGCAAATTGCAAATATAATTTAAAAATTTAAATTAATTAGGCAGAAAAATTAAAAATATTATGGTGTGATAATACCCATTATGAAATCATAACTGATGATTAGGGAACGGACTTTAATGCAATAAAACATAAGAAAAATGTCCTAAAAAAATACGACTTAATGCCTTAAAAAATGCTTTAATATCAAAAAAATGCACTAAAAAAATGCCCCAAAAAACTTTAAAAATTTATTTAAATTCAATAAAAACACAATTTTGAACTTAAAACTTATAAAAAACACATAATTATGAAAAACTTATCTGATAGAAAATATTTAAATACAATAAAAATAAAAATTAATGGGTATATCTTATCTCATCTTTAGGTACTTAATTGCGTGTAATAATATGTTGTAACTTATATGTGACTACACGTGTCAACAATAATTTCGTCTGGGTTTATCCTGATCGGTAAAAACATAATAAATATTTATTTTTATTTTTTTAGAACGAATGTTTATACATTTTTATCAAATTTTATCCATTCCTATATAAAAATGACTTAAAAACATATAAAATGCACTAAAAATGTCAAAAAATGCTCTAAAAATGTAATAAAGTCTTAAAATGCCAAAAAATGCAAAATAAAAATTACATTTTTTAATTCCTTGATGTATGAAAGGAACTTTCTGCTTGGAGAGCAATGTTTTCGGACATTCAGAAAAAAATGCAATTTGTATTCAAATCCGTTCCCTACTGATGATGAATAATGATATACCTAGTTTTTAAAGCCGTTACCGTTTGCGTAATAATCTTTTAAATGAAAAATATAAGATAAAAAATTATAAAAATTTAGAAATTTTTCCGTTGAATAGGTAAGGTATATAAAGTATACTTGTCTTATGCTGGCTATACCTATTAGGTATAGATATTATAATTTACAAAGGTACCCGACAAGTATTACGAATTTACGAAGGCGTAAATCGTTTCATATTGTACTCATATTGTCAGAAAATAATGGTCAATCTCCTATTATACAAATAAATAATATTATATGTGCACTATAACAGGCGTCGGTTTATATATTATGTATTATTCTTTTGAAGATTACTCATGTGTGACCCAAACAGGAAACGGAAACCTTCAACGTGAATATAATATATTAGTTCCTAACCTCCCACCCGGTCTGATGCGAAAGGGCAGAGCAATGTAACATTATCATGATCATGATGACATCGTAGGTATTATATATTATATATTATTATTATATCTACCACACTTGCAAAAACTAAGTGAAAGTAATCATTACCCATTCAAAATTGGTGTCCATGCATATTTCAGTTAAAATAAGATAAATTATTATTATTATTATTTTTTTTTTTTTTTTTGCGATATTTCTCTAAAAATATGAAATAAGTAAATTAGAAAGTTGATATACAACTAAAACATCATTGATATTATGTACCTACCTACAGCCTACCTACATACAAATATTGTTCAATCTTTGGTGTAATACACATTATCATTTAATATTTTAATATATGCATAACAATATATTATATATAATGAAACGTAATTTCCAAGTTACTAGCTGGGGGCCCCAAAAAGACAAGGGCCCCTAGGCATCTGCCTAGGTTGCCTATAGGCGGAACAACGGCTCTGTACACTTGGAATTAAGAATTTAACTTATTGGAGTTGGCTTTTAACCTTTTAGCATTAGGTTTATTTACGAATATAACAAATATTCATTATTTTCTCTGGTACTTAGTCTAAACCAATAGGCAATAATCTAACCAAAAACCAATATAAGTTAATAACTAACAATACAATTTAATACTTACTTACCCTTTATAGTTTTGTTATTATTATAGGTTATACCAACCTAATGCAGTAATGCTTAAATGCTTAGTACTCATTTATATGTACTGTATATATTATTGTCACAAAACAAATCGAAGGAGCACTTCTTTACTCGTATAGGTACATACGTAACACGTAAGTACATACATGAGTTAGATATTACTAACTGGGTATTTTATTTTTTATGTAGTTAAAATTTAAGCATAGAAATAATATAAAATATTTAATTGTGTAATTATCCTTGATCTAGTATGATTATATTATATTAGTATCTCGTATTCTCGTTTATACCCGTAATTATATTGTATCCGATATCTTGGAATAATAATTATTTTGAATACTGTATTCTTTTTACGAACATAATGATTATTTCATAGATTTTACATAATATCCAAATGTAATTTGAAAATTTATAAATTAATACCTTTACGTATTTTGAGTTTTGACTGATATTCAATTTTCATGCGCATGTGTATAGACTATAGATATACAACTTCTTACATATACAACTAAAATATATACTATAATTAACTGTAATATAATATATAGGTATTAGGTATACCAGCTATATTATTTAGGATAGTAGGATACCTACCAATAATAAGATTAATAATCAACTTAAATATTTATTAATAATGTACTTTTATATTATTCTAATTATAATCTACTCGTTCTATTCTACTATATAATACTATATACCTACATATTTGTATATGTTTAAAAAATCCTGAACTTTCAACCTAATAACGAATAACCTATTATTTTATAAAAAAAAAAAAATGCGCATTTTGGTATAAATTATGATTTATTCTTGTTAATTAAAACTTAAAACTTTAATATACTTATTAATTAATTTTTTTATTCACAAATCACAAATATTTTGTTGGTAACATTAATTAATCATTTAGTTAAAATATTCATAATTGAGACTTATTTTTCAATTATAATTTAAAGCATATAACATATAAATATATAGTATAAATAATTACAATAGTAGTAGATAAGTATTATATAAGTATCTTTTAAAATACCTACATTTTATTTTAGTATTATAATTCATTTATTATTCTGACAAGAAATTAAGTTCGAAAGGTTCGGTTTTCGGTAAAAAGTTGACCAAATTAAAATTAAAATTTTACATAATTTTATTACCTAATATTATTGTCAATTTATTTTATAATAATTATCGTATAATTATATTAATTATAAATGTGTACTGTAACTGTATTATTAAAAGAAAACTTATGTCAGTTAAGATAAATTTTAAAAATCTTAAAAACAAACTTAAATTAGGTACTAATAAACTTATTTAATTCATCAAGTATAAGTAAAAGGACAATAATTAGGTATACATCCACCATTAGATAATTTGACATAATAATTATATTATAAAATATTACCGGTTAAAATTGCCCGTTTTTTTTTCTTTTTTGTAGGTACCACAATTTTTTAATTGAGTCAAAAATTTGACTCTTTGACCTTAAGTAATAAATATTTTACTACAAATAACATAATAATAAATAAATAAATACAAATACGAAAACAATAATATCTTAAAAATGTTATTTATTTTAAGTTTGGTCAACCTTTTACCGTCGTGCTATTTTAGAATTATTCTAAATCCTAAATGGTATATATACCTACTTAGTATACTAAATAGTAAATAGTAAATAGTAAACACTTACTTAACATTAAATTATTGCACTTGGTGTCATTGTTTTATTCTTATAATAATAATATGAATTCTATGATGTAATTATAAAGATATACAATAATCATGTCTAATTAACATTTCTTTAGGTAGATTTTAGGACTTATATATGTCCCATTTAAACAATAGCTAATTACTTCGCGTTTAAATCTAATCTTACGTAATAATGTAACATAATATTATTATTATAAACTAATAAAGAATATTTAAATATATACAAGTAATAAAATATCGAGTACATCTAATAATATAATATTAATTGCTATAGCATAAAATATATAAATTAAAGTGTAAACGAGTAACGGAAATAATATATTAATTTACATTGTATTTGTGCAACTGAATATGAAGTAAGGAATAATTGTATAGTATTGATACGAATATAGTGTAATATTTATTGCATATAACATTGAACATTCCATTGAATTGCAACATATAAAATATATAATGTATTATAAGATATGATATTATTATATGATTATAAAATATTAAAATTAGGTAGGTATATAAAAATTATTTTGAATTGAGTAGGTGGATTCTAAAAAATAAAATAAATGTAAATTTTTAATTAATTTAAAAAAAAAACGTAATATAAAAAAAAATTGCGTGAAATTATGGCGCACTAAACAGAGTTAGGTTAGCGTTAGGTCCTAATTGTGGTAAGAGGATAATTCCTTAAAGGACATATAATAAATATGTGTACATTTTAATATTATTATGTACGAGTAAATACATTATGCATAATACATATAATAATTATGACATAATATATTATTATGCAGGACTTTTAAATTAATTAAACTAATGTTTTTAATACTTATTATTCATATTTAATACGAATCACTGGAGAACGACGTTATTTTTCTTATACTACAATAACTACATATTATATAACATCCTTAAATTCAATTTGAGTTTGAATCTTTATAAAGAATTCAAAATTTCACTTGTATATACATATACAATATACATAAGCTCCCAAATCCTAGTATATCTATACGCATATAGCATATTATATCAAACTTTTAACTTATAGCGCTGATCTAATTTTGACCGGTATATCATCGTGTATACCCAAAATATTTATATGCTAAGAATTAAAATTCTATTCCTGTACACGATTTGCAGCAGTCTTATTAATTTTCAATCTAAAAATAAACTCCGCGTACACTTAAACGCGTAACTTATAAGTTATAAATGTTATAATATATATTAAATTTAGCATTTTAGCTTGCGCATTTTCTACACATTATGACGTATAATATAATAATGTAAAGTGGCCCATTACGCGACCCAATGCGTCCGAACCCCGTTGACGTTACTGTTATTGTTATCGTTGTCTTTCGCTTCGTCGGCTACTCCGTTGTTAATACCAGTGGACGGAGAAGACGAGACGGTGCTAGCGATGATTCTTGTTGTCGTTGCCGTCGTGTTTTTCTTGAACTCGTCGCTCGAGTTTAGGAACTTTGCCAATGTGACCGTCGGTGGTTGACATACGGTGGCGTTGTTCGTGTCGCGCGGCACGGGCACGGCAGTGAACCCGGGACGGCACTCGCATTTGCCCATTTTCCACCCCCTGCCCCTTCGGGTGCCTTTGCCGCGGTCCGGCACCACCCATTCGCCGGGCTCGCACGGCCCTTGCAAGTACAGCTGTTTGCAAGATAGATCGTTCCAGGAGATCATGCCACGTCGGTGACCACACGGGTCTTGTACCGCGTCATGCACTCTCTTGTTGGGGCTCGCCGCGCCCGCATTCCGGCCGCTACCGTCTTGCTGCAATTTTCTGGCCGCGGCCGGTGGCGGTGGTTTGCACGTCAACATTGCACGATCGTTGGAGCCCGCAATGTATGGCGACGACGAGTAAAACGATCCCGCCGTAGTCTGTTGCGCGGTGTCTGCGCTATTGACGCAACCGCACATGCCCAGGTACGAGACGCCCTCTATGGACGTTTTTACTGTGTCCTGAAACAGCACAATCTGACCGGCCGGGCACGGGCCCTGCGTGCCCACACGGTGGCAACCCTTGCCGCCCGGGAAATACAGTTTGCCCGCGGTGCACGGCACGTCCACACATCCGATCGCCATGCCGGTGGCCGTAGTGTTCACGCTGTACATATTGCCCGCGGCGCACGGGCCTCGAGTGTACGGCCTGTAACACGCGCCGTCGCCAAACCACTTTATGTAACCTTCTTTACATACGCATTCTGCTTTTGTACCGCTCGGCGGCACCAGAAATTGGTGTCCCGGCGAACAGGGGCCGATTCCTCCCAGCTGATAACATTTACCCGTACTGTTGTGAAAATGCGGTAACGACGGGTCGCATCCGCATTGACCGCCCGGCAAGAATATGCCTCCGCGTTCTTGACACGGCCCCATTGTGTAATGTTCGTGACAGGTACCTAATAATGCAAATCATTCGTATTCAATATAGGTACACACAATACATGATATATTACAGATCGAAATTTATATATTTATCGTTACGTGTTTATATAATAGGACAAAACATAATACTTTATTCTATCGTTATATTGTTTTGGAACAAATGCAAGCGCAACTAAACTGGTAGGTATTGGCGTACCGCGTGAATAGAATAATGAATAATCGAATTATTCATTCATTAACACACGTTTTATTTAATCATTCTATAAATATTATATGTATTTGAAATTTGAATCAATTAAAAAAAAAAAAAAATGATAATAATAATTAATATAAACTATTATTTGAATAGTTGATTAAACAAATTTAAGGAATCTTTGTTTTTATCGTCCAATAAAAATTAATTATTACGGGTATACTTTATAATATATTTATTATATATTACAGTCTATATAAATATATAATGAATAAGAAATATCATAAAAAAAGATACTCATAACGGTATCTGACAAAGTAATAACAGGTATAATTTAAATTAAGATTTATGACTGAGAAATAAATCTTTTCCATAGAGAAAACCGGAAATTATTCTGAATAAAATAATAAATAAGTAATATATAATGTTTAAATATCTATTCACTTTATAATATGCATATATTTATAAATTTATAATGTTATATAGTGGTTTTATTTGACACAATTAATAATTATTATATAAGTACCTATATTAATAAAATTATAAATATATGCATAATTATATTAGGTAATATTAATTACCTATAAATTATAACCTATTACCTATAACCTATTTGTTTTCTATTGTAAAATTTAAAACAATTTTTCAGAAATTTTTTTTTTTTTTTTTTTATATTAAAAATGCACCAAAATAAATATGCTATATGCTTATACCTTATAACAATATAACTGGCACGTTACTTTAAAATAATATATTGTGTTACCATTACGATAAAATGATGTTACGAGTACATGGAAAATAACGTTATTTCCTTGTCACTAACGTTATTCTTATAATTATTCGAAAATTCAAGTAAATCTTCAAATATATAATAAAATATAAAAAATAACGTTAACTTAAAATTTATTTTGTATCATCAAATTATAATATTTACAATATTTACTTGTAATTATATAATTTAAATAAGTTTACAATGAGATAAAATTTTAGTTTGGAAATATAATAATAGTATAGGTATGTGTATAATCAGGCACGTATACTTTTAGGGATTCAACACCCCCCCCCCCCCCCCATCGAAATTTTTTCGAAAATTATAGTAGTTAATAAATAAGTATTAAATATTGACGTTTACAGTAAATTTTAAATTAAGTAACTTGATGTAACCTATATATAAACCTCCAATTTTTTTTTTTTTGTGTTCTACCTGTATACTGTATATATACTCGTAAACGTAATATTATTTTATAATACAATTAAAAGTTGAGAATGTTCTACATACACTATTAAAATTTGTTAAATCTCATCATTATAATATCTATTCTATATTTATATAATAGGTATAATTAACGTTATTTAATAAAAATAACGTATTAACGTTAATATGCGTTGATATCGGGAAATAACGTTATTTTCCAATATAACATAATTTACCGTAACATAGAGTAATGAGTATATTAATATAACCTGTAGGTGCCCAATAGTAAGTCGAAAGTTCTGGTATATTTTCGCATTTACAGTCACCAATTAAGTCGTTCTGAGAACTAGGTGTCAAAAGTTGTCCCTCCGTGCACGGTCCTTTAGTGTGCTTACGATAGCAACGTTTGTCTTTTGCCCAGAACAATTCGTCTTTATTCGGACAAGGTGTAGGATCTTCACACGTACCCCACCTCTCTCGATCATCCCTATATTATAAGTTATAAAATACATAATATATATATAAAAAATGAGTATATATTCGATTTAAAGTTTTAAATATAAAATTATTTTATTAATTTATGTTAATAGCATTCAATGCGATGTATTTCGCTAATTATTTGCTTTTATTTGCGTACTAAGTAGTAAATACTAAAAATGTCCTATACATTATACATATAATAATTAATAATAATTGTATTTATCAATCATTTATCAACAATACCATATTATACCATTGAAAAATTTTGATCTGAAAATATTACAATTTAAGTTCAAGTAGCTGATATAATATTAATTTATAATATAGCTATAAATTAATCATTTCCCTTTTATTTTTATTTATGCGCGTATAAAAATGATTTTTCTGTTGTTATTGAATTATAGGTTTATTATTAGACTTTTATCTATTTATTTAGGCTAATTATTGATTTGTTAACCGTGCATTTCAAATTTAATTAGGTACCTATATATGTTTTTTTTTAAATTATTCTGTTGTATCTTGTACTATAATCTAATCAACAATAATAAATTATTATTTTTCTTAGCCTATATTTTCTAAATTTAAAACTAAAAAATTAGTTACGTAAATAGGTAAATTTTATATAGTAGTATAGTACGTATTAGGTATTATACATAGACATTCGACATATTATATTAGGCCATGAAAACATTAATATTCAATTATTATAAGAACCATAATATATAATATATATAATTATTAAACTAAAAAAAATTGAAAATTTTAAGAACATTAAACAGGTCTTTAAATAGATAATTTTATGATAAGTTGCATATTTTCATTTCATACCTTTCTGGACCGGGTGCGAAGTATTGGCCGTCGTCACAAGGATCACCTAGTTGGAACAGCTGATGACAACGCGAATCGCGAGCACTGCGTACGCTGCCGGGCGGGCACGCGCATTCGGCGGAACCTTTGCGGTCAGGTCGCGGTACCAGTTCCATTGTCTCCGGACATGGATATCCGCGTTGGAATATCCGGTAACATTTTTTGTCATCCGGCCAGTAGAGTAGCTGCCATCCGCCGGACGGTTCCGCCGCACACGGATTCTGAGACGGATCCGCCCATGGTGGCGGCAAAACCGCGCTCATCGCGGTGGCGGCCAAGCATGCCAAGCAGTTTAGTAATAACATCACCTACAAAAATATTTGTAATATTTCATAATTTATAAGATAACCATAACATATCTTATTGCCATTAAAATTGCATACCTATATATATATATATATATATATATTATATTATTATTATTATAAATAATAATGTATAAAATATAATATAATTATAATTGACGAACAGAAAACGTTTTTTTTCCATCATATAAATTATTTAATTCCCGTTGACATATTAATATGACAATACCTTATACCTATATTATATATACTTATATGTTTAGAAATAGGTAAATATCTACACTTGATTTTCTTTATGACTGCATTTACTACGCCTATAATATAATTTATTTAAAATATTTGGTTCGCAACGTCTAGAGCTGTAATAAATACTATTATTACCTATATAGAATGTGACAAGCGCGACTAAATTACAAATCAAAAATATTTATATAAAAATTATATTTATGACTGCAGTATATACGAGTACCTACCTATATTATACAATAATAGGTATATATATATATATTTTTTATTTGCCAATTATATGTACTCAAAAATAAAAACAATATAGTGTGTATTAATACATTTTAAAATAAATAATAATTCGAATTGAAAATGATTTTCAGATATAATATTCATGGTCGTTGCAAATATTCATCAATAATTGTTATGGCTGTCAGCGAGACAACGACCCTGAAAAACTATCGAAGCCTTCGAACAACTATGGGCAAACTTCTAAAATCTAAAGTCTAAACATTTAAATTTTTAACACACAATCGATAAATATAATAATATTATCTAATAATAATGCGCGTTCTTCATACCTGCATCTTGCCAGTACGAATTCTATTGAATCGAAAATCTTTAATTTTGATATGATATATCCTAAAAATTCTTTCTCTTCCGATTAAAAAAAAAAAATACAAATGTATATGTGAATAATAATAATATATTTTGACACAGTGGTGTAAAAAAATAAAATATATAATATTATATTAAAATGGAAACTAGATTTTCACTTTCGTTCCGTTCGATAGGCAATGACAACGATGACTGTTATGGTTTGTCTGTCAATTCTGTATCGGGTTATATTTCCCTCCCGCCTTTTGTATATATGTACCTCCAATAACACACTATACCTATTATATTATTTTATATTATATTCATTCAAGATGTCGACATTGTATTATAATTTTTTTTTTCAGTTTAGAACAAAATTATTGTAATTTATAGGATTATTTTCATTTTGCTTCCCGCCATAAGAACATTATTATTCAAACAATTTGAATTATCAAAAAATGTTTTTGTGCGTCCGTATAGTTTTATTATATATCTGTATATATATATAAAAAAAAAATTAAAAACTATAAACAGAAGATGCACCATCATTGCAAATATTAACCTTGTTGTTTTGTCTAAATTTTTATAATATACTTAAATTTACATACAGAATTTACATACCTACGCATAAAAATTGACGTAGCTGATGTATGTAGTATGTAAAAAATAATTAAATAAATACTTTCACGTTCAAAATACAAATTAAATTTCATGTCTGCCGTCTAGGTTTAATGTCAAATTTCGTGTTTAAATCCATAACGAGAACGACTTCATCGAAATACAAACAGTATAATATTTGTATGTTAAAATAATATTTAGAATTACGTTACAAGTTTATACGTATAATAGGTATAATACATTATGCTCAATCGGTGACATTTTACTTAAGATAAACTCATAATAAACGTCACTTTCAACGATTCTCCGACATCAAATGAGAAATGACATGTATATAATATGTACATTTATTTTTATAAATATGCGTTAATATACGTAAGAAAATATAAATAAAATAAATTGCTATAAACAACGCTAAAACGTGAAAAATATAATTGTGAGTCTTAATGTACAGTAGTCAGTATATATATGTAGATACAATTATGATTATACAACTGGTTGTTTTTAGTGTTTTTACGTGCCGACTGCCAACTGATTTGAAATGTGTACGTGTTTCGATATTTTAAGTTGATACGATTTTAGCGAAGTCGAAATTGTAGTTCTACGATAGAATAACTATACGTTAATTTGTTTATGTATTTTGAAGTTTCTTAGAAGTTAAACTGAATTTTAACTCTTAGTAAGTCATATACCTATATAAGCTATAATTATTTCATAAACCGTTTGAACTCGCCGCGTATGCGTGTAATTGTAAAAGAATATTACAACAGGTATATCTATCGGATTCATATTATTATTTCGTTGTCGATTATACGTTTGAATAATAATCGTACACTATTTACTAATCGGTGCTTTCTTTTATTTTATTTTTTTCAATTAAATAGTAATATTTGTCTATTCCAGGAAAATTTTTAATTATTACTCGTATATTTTTAATTTCCGAAACATACAATTGTAATTTAATTGTAACGTTTTCATTTTGAACGTTTAACGTACATTAATTATATAAAAATTTAATTTATATGAGTAATTATTAGTATACCTAATCCATAATTATATTTATCTATTTACTATTTATGAATGTGAATTTGATTTATTAATATATTATATTATGATTATTATGGATCCATTTATATTACGTCGCGATTGTGTAACGTGTGCGAAAATAATATGTTAATATAAAATAATGTATACAAAAATTCGTTAAAACTAATCGGAATCAGGTTTTACTTTCGAAAACATTCAAACCAGTCAATTATTATTTATTTGTTTTTAAATATTTGTAAATAATTAATATTGTGTTAATATGTTATATTCTTATATTAAAAACATAATACATGTACATTGTACTCGTACATGCATAAATCATGAATAACAAAATTACTTAAAGTATATGTAATATTATTAACATTCATAACATAATACTTAATTAAATTGAGTTAACGAGTATTTGAGTAAATTTAGCGTTGACCCAAAAATATGTAATAATTTAATCAATTTGATAAATTTTTATGAAATCGTATTTTCAAATACAAATACAAATTGCGCATACAACTTTAAATGTGCTTAATTATACTTTATAGTAGTTTATTTCATTATTTATATTCTTCTAAGTATAAACGAAGTATATATTTCAATATATACAGAAAAACCGAATAAAATTATTTTAATTAATTGAAAAATGAAAACGAACGTTTTGTAATTTGTTATACTCTTATACTTATACAAATTATAGACTAAGTGGTTCTTAAATCTGAACGTATGATTCAATTATATAATACGTATAAATCATTTTTGTATATAGATATTACCGCATTGATTATAAAATAGTATATTATTTTTTATAATCAATGGTATTATATATATATACAAGTTATACAAAATAATTTTTAAAAAGCAAATAAATAAATAATACCTATCATAATATGCATTTCGTAATAATTTTATATTTTTATGCACACACGAGTTAATTGTGTCTATAATTCTATATCGAGGGTCATTTATATTGAAAATATAGTGACTTGAATTTTATTGTAAAAAATTAAATCATGAAATAATACACTATTTATGAATAGTTGCATATAATATTACAAAATATCAATAGTATAATATACCTATTTTAAATTAGGTCTCCAAATGAAAAATAAATAGGTATATGAATACGTACTTATATTATATTACATTTAAAATAGCATACGAGTACACCTATATAAACATACACACACAAAAAATTATAATAATGGAAGTTTATCGGTAATAATAATGACAATAAGTCTGGTTCTTTAAGAGTATTGAATATACCGTATTTCTTTGAGAAGAGAATATTACACAATAATAATTACGTGTTGTCTGGTATAATATTATGCAGTATTATCGATTATTAATTGTTCTATTTTTTTTTTCTAATTTCAATACCTATTTTTATATAAACGTCGAAACGTTATGTTTTGTGTATATATCTTTTTTTTTTTTTTTTTTACTATTACCTATTTAAATAAAACTCGTAGGTACTACAAATATTGCGAAAAAAAAACTCATACATTCGTCTCGATTTAAACAATCGTAAATGGTAAATCGTTCTCTAATATAATATTATATAGATTTTCGCAATATTTATAATAATGTACATTATACAATATACATGATTGTACATTTATACCTTCTCCACGTTTAATATAATATGTATAGTACAGGGTGTTTTATTTCTATATACATATTGTTCTCATCATAATAATTTAATAAATTCATTTATTTATATGTATATTATAGGTAAGTATTATACTCAATATATTTAAACGCAAAATAAATACATATACTTTTATTTGTTTATTTTTGCAAATATTTTAAAGTCTAAAGTCGCGTGACTTGACATTAGGTACTTAATTTATATTATATTTTTTTGAGTAGGTACTATTTTTCATTAATAAAAGTATAGCTGTGAGTTATGAAATTTTTAAATGTTTAAGATTCACGAGTACAATTTATAAAATAGAATATTATAATATATATATAGAGTATAAATGTATAATAATGTCCGAGCACTAAATGTCTATTTATATTTTATACTTTTATCGATCTCGTATGTCGTATCTCAACTAAAAAATTTCCAGAAATACTTTGTAATAACACGAAAACAAAGAAAATAGAAAAAAGAGAGTTAAATAATTATTAATAGATGTTTAGAATGGTGGTATGGTATGTAATGATTTGTGTTACTACCTTCCTTCCAATGTTAGAAGGGTTTCGGGGTAGTAAGTTCGAAAGTTCGAAAGTATATTAATAACCGACACATCAATACTAAATTAATTTAATTAATATAATTATTAGTTACGTTACTTTATAAATCTATTTTTATTTGATGTTATTTTTATTTTTATTTAATTAATTACAATTATATTTTTTACTGTAAAATAGAGATCTAAATGTGTTTTGGCTATTATTTAAAAGAAGAGTTTATTTTCGATACATAACAATTATTTATATTCTTATTCGAGTTAATATATTATTTTAGTTATATCTTAATACATAAGCGTGTTAGTCGTGACTTCACGAATCAAATCATTCGTAAAACCACAAATGGCTATATAAAAAATAATAATCACTACTTTAGCTCCAGCGATGATAACTGAAAGTGTAGTTGAACTCGTAGGTTGTATAAGAGAAATAAATGAAGCTGATGAATTTTTTGATGAATGAATCTTGCATACGTCGAAACACCGTCAACAACTTCCGAAATAAGTCCTCTTGAAAAGATGTTGTGCGGCGGTATTGGTCGCCGAGACTACGGACCAACACTGCTTGCTGGTAGGTGTCATCGGGTCGTATTTATAACCTTTTGAGTTCGATCTACAGAAAGACTTTTCCCACGATGCATTATGTCGTGTTAATGAATAGCTTATGGTTTATGTTTATATAAAATAATAACATATTGATTTTCCCACGAGCCGATCAATTATGTTTAATTATTATTATTAATCTTCTAGTTGCCGATTGTGGTTACTTTTTTTATTGCATTATAGAAATGCCTTGTCATATTGCGAGTCGCCGATTCCGGTGTCGCTTATTTATTTTAATAATATAAACAAATTTATTGTGGTATTATCTGAGTAGTGAGTATACATGATCGCCGTCTTCGACGTTATGTATATTGTATATGGGTTTCATAAAGAGTTGCCTATTCAGACTGTGACGGTGTTTCGATATATGTTGATTCTTTTATTAAATATATAATGAAATTTGATTAAAAAGTTGACCGTTATTTAAACAATATTATCATCTTATTTTATATTAAAATTACAATTAAAAGAAAATGAATAAATGATGATATTTCATAATATCATTACACAATAAATGTGTAATGATTAATCTAAATTTAAAAAAAAAAGATAAAAATGGTATAATTAGTATAATTATTATTAGTAGTAAGTATTTTAGAATTATTAAATATTAATTTTAAAAACCACTAAACAAATTAAATATCGTATATTTTTACGTAGTAATACCTAATCTAAGAAAATCAAATTTCAATATAATATACCAAACAATAAGGAAATAATTGTTGACGAGAACAAACAAGTTGAGGCACCCGGTATATATTAAGTGTTAGATTTTATATTGTAAATGGGCGCGGCACGTGAATTAAATTTGTTACAATTATATAATAAAATGTTTATAAGAATATAATATTATATGATATACTTATGCATAATATACAACAATTTGTTGGCACGCGTCCTTTCGGTAAGGAAAACAACAGTTTTAGTTTTTTATAAAATATAAATTATAAAATAAACAATAATTGAGATCAAAATTAATTATTTACATTTTATTAGTGACCGAATTTTATATTTTACGGTATGTAATATTATACACGTGGGTGATAACAATGATTTAATTTATTCAATAAATGTAGGCGTGCAGTAAAGTCAAGTCATGTTTCATAAATTATTTTAAACAAATAAATGTAGTTCGTTTTTTTGGAAATGTTAACATATAAGATAATAATAAGTTAATAAATAAGTAATAACACGGGTTATTAATAGTTAAAATATACAATTTTTTAAGTAGTTATAACTAGGTACTATTATCATATATAGTGAGTAGACGAGTAGAAGATATCAAAACGTATATTAACTAATCCAGACGCGTACAATACAATATTACACATTTTAAAATAAATAAAATTTTATATTATTTAAATATATTTAAATAATTAATGATATACGCACTTTTCCCGATCTATATTTTTAAAAATAATTCGTTAATATTATAATAATATACCTACCCGGAATTTAAAAAAAATAAATATTCAAAAATAATTAATCTATATTAATATTGTATATAGTAAAATTATTTAAAAATAAGTATACGCGGTGCAAGTATATTATAATTATACCATAGATTAAAATATATACCTAGAAAAAAAAAATTCAATCTATTATTATACTCACTTCGTAGATATACTCGTAGGTACGTGTATGATTTATATAACAGTCGTTATTGTACCGAACATCCCTCGGTCGGACGGTGTGGCCCGTGAAGCATTACGATGACACGACGTGCGACGTACGAGACCGTTGTGCGCACAATGCGCGCGTAACATTATAATAACGATAATAATTCGCGACGTCTACACGCGTATTATGATGTCAAACGCGTAGTTGCGTCCCAGAGGTTATGCATTATATAGGTAATAGTGTAATACACTATAATAATATACCGATGCCGTCCGAGATCCGGTTACGCAACGGTCAAGGCTTTGGGGGTTCCCCCTCGGCGGCGACTCACGCGTAAACATCGAAGAATATACGACACGTAATTCCCCGCACAGTCAAGACTGGAGATCGCACACGTGATCTTGACCCGAAAATATCAAAAGCTTTATTTACTTATAATTTTTTTTGTAAATAAAAAGTGTAATAATCATTAGTTCATTTACTCTATTGTCCGCGTATAATAATAATTAATAACGCGAACGAGTTACAACAATAATATTATTATTATTATTATTATATACCGTATGATGTATGAATATTAATATAATTAAAAATATTATACCATAATACCATATACGTAAACGGTTAACCTCGGCCTGTAGCGTACAACGATATAATATTTTTAAGGTGTATCATATTATACAATAATAATAAATTATTTTATATTTTTACGATTTTCTGTCCTATTTTCTTCTTCGATTCTGGATATATATGTAGGTTATAAATATATATTAATGTACGAGCGTATCCGTAAATGTATAAAAAAAAGATCGCGCGCGCGGTCACGGCTCGGGTCGAGAAACGACGAACGATCGTGTTATAAATGGTACCTTACGTTTACAATCGCAGGGAAAGTGTTTTTGAACCGTTCGATGTATGAAATAACGATAATAATATGCGGTAACGATCGTAATCGTATAATATTATTTATTATTTAATATTATATTATTTTGTGCGTTTATATCTCATACGATAATATATCGAACGCGGCGAGCGCGAGCAGTTTGGCGTGTTCGTCTGACGGACGTCGTCGTCGTCCTTAAAAACACAATATACGTATAATGCGTTTACGCCCAAGGGTTATCGTCCTGACACGAGTATTATAATGTCCATACGGCGAATACACACTGTAACAAATATAATATACATACTCAACGCACGACACACAGAACGCCTGTATGAGTTTTATTATCATATTATATACTCCGACGACCCCGGGGGCGTGTACACAAAAACATAATACTATATTATGTGACGCATACGTAGTATACATAATATATATTACGCGATGGTGTATGTGTATAAAAACGTTATTTAACGTACCCATTTATCGTATAATAGTACATACACACACACACACACACGTATTATTGTATTATGTGTCGTTTTTTCGTATTGTTTATAATACGTATAACTATATATAATAAATAATAACATTATTATAATACCGACACTCTTTCTCTATAAATGTAGTGAAGAAGTTTATATATATACATTTATATAGATTCCACCCTCCCGGCGTACAGTGTTTAAACGTATTTTTCGTATATTTAACGAACAATTTTACGAATATTTAATAAATATTTTTATATTTAAACGGTAATTTTTAGTTTCATATTATACTGCAAACTCAACGGAAATTGGAAAAATTAATTTAACAAATACTATCAATATCCATATAGTATTATAAGATATATTATATTATATGTACTTAGAGTTTAGAGTATTTTATGTATAACGGCATTCAAATTCAACACACGCATTGACACGTGCGCGAGATGAAAATATATCCAATATGATGGACGTGAATTTTAAAATCAAAATATCGTGATTGTAATCATACATAGTCCACGGGCAATTTTATAGACATCCTTAGAATTTCTTCGCAAATGTGGTCAAACAATAAAGAAATTTTGAAGAATATATCCGATATGGTCAACTTAAAACTCGAACATGAAGATTAAGGCCTTTGCGGCTATGCTATAAGCCATAAGGTTGCTTCACCCCTTAATACCTACTGTAAAATATTTGATTAATTATTATAGATTTTATTTAAAAATATTTTTTACATTCATTTTTTACATGGCATATACTTAAATTTTATTTTTAACCGATTTCACTTTCACATGTATGGCCATTGCCAAATTGGCCATATCCGTAAACACGTCCATGATTATTATTATTCGTGGGTGTGCATGAAAAAGAAGAAAATTAAGAAAAGTCACATGTAGCTATACAACTTTTCAGTAAGACAAATCTAACTTTGAATAACAACGAGATCGGTAATGTGATATATTTTAACTGTGATTCTATATAACATTACTAAACGCATAAAATACACGAAACGTGTTAATCTCATGCGACTTAACCTATAAAACGCATAATGAAATTATACACTCGATATTGGAAAATGACTTATCATAACACGATAGGTATAGCGATGTTTTTTAATGTAAATATAATTCATGTTTTTACAAATTTGTGATTTTATTACTTTATTACGCACACCCGTGAATTGTATTTAAAATTTGCATGTTACTTCTTTTTGTCACGAATTAGTATTAATATAAATATAATAAATATGCAATGTTCATATAAATTATAAGATGTAATAATTATATTTATAATTATATTTATAATTATTACTTTTATACTTTATTAGTTATTTTCAAAAGAAAAAAAAATATTATTATAAAATTATAAAGTACAAATAGTTTGCAAATTTCACTCAACACGACACCTACATAAATAACTATATGTACTACGTGTCTACGTTGACAAACCGTCACATTCTATACACTTCTATACATAATTACTGTATAATATGTAATATATTTATAAATACAACATCACCAACTACATTACTAAATATATTAAAAAAAACTATTACGCACATGCTCTCGCGATTTATACATTTAGTCGTTTAGAGTTTAGACTTTAGACGGAGTTCGCAAAATATTTTTGATGCATTTTCATTTACAATTTTATACACAAGATTATATAGACGGTTTAAGCAAAATTTATATAGTTTTTGATGAATTGCACTATACCAAAATGTTGTTGGGTAGGTACTCGTAATATACTTTGAGTTTATATGATCGTAATCATAGAAATTCTTAGTTTTTACTGACGTTTAACAATATTAAAATTAAATAATTTAAAAAAAAAACATTTCATCAATTGTTTTATATTTTAAACTTAAGTGTATTGACTAAATACTTATAAAGGTGGGATTTTATGGGGGCGTATTATATTTTAATTTGTCCTACGCCGGACTATAAGTATAAAATGTGTTCAAACAATTCATAAACTGTAATTATCCACTAGGTGAACATGTATACCTACTTAAAATTTAGATTTTTGAAATTTAATTTGCACATATTTAATATATTTATAATGTACCTACTAGCTGAACCACCTCGTAGCCTGTACCTCGTAGCCTGTTAAAAATCCTACATCATATATATATATAACTCAAATTTAAAATTCGTTACCTGTGATTATGC
This sequence comes from Tetraneura akinire, assembly GCA_021307375.1. NCBI lineage: Eukaryota > Metazoa > Arthropoda > Insecta > Hemiptera > Aphididae > Tetraneura > Tetraneura akinire. Next base: position 8,183,823 of record JAIUCT010000010.1, read on the forward strand.
TAGCAGTATATTTTTATACATAAAAATAGATATTGCATAATGCCTTTTTCCTTCGTGCTAGAATGTGTAGAACAACCGATTGATCTATTTTTGGGAGGAATAACTGCATAGAAATGTCGTCATTCAAACAAAAAACAAAAAATATCAATAAAAACATTTAATGCCATAGACATAGACCATAGGGATGGCGAACTTTTTTTGGGTCAAGTGCCAAAATTTAAAATCAAGTTTTTTGAAATAAGTTTGCGTGCCAAAAAAAAAAAAAATAATAATAATAAAAAATGAATTTTACTAAAATACATATTATTAAAATTTAAAACCAAAATTATAATATAAAATCCATATTATAATATTATATTATATAACATATAAGTTTATAACAATGTTATTATATACAGTTTGTATAATTTATTTATTACCATTTATATTTTTCTAATTAATTCAAAACATTAATATAGTATAAAATATATATTTGATATTAATATAATAAATTAATAATTAATAATAATAGTTAATAATTAATTTTATTTTTTTGAATTCATAATTATAAATTATTATACATGCATACATTTTTGTATTTTTTTTGTTTTTTGTATAGTATATTATTGTGTTTTAAAAACTAGATAATATTATATAATATGTATTATTCATAAATCATAATTAATAATTTTACCCTTAATAAAAAATAAGTACCTATATAATAAAGATAACTATTCTAATAAATAATTATATTTGTTCTATTAATTATAATCATATTATTTTTCCTTTTGTATAGTTTTTGTTAAATATTTAATGTATACGATGTATCGTATATTTTAAATAGACTATTTTAATTTAATTAATTTTTATTTAATGTTAAATCCCAAGTCTAATTTAAAATACAATTAGAATTACTACCTACTAGAATAATTAGAAAGTATTTTGACTAATATTTTCATTTAAGAAAATTGTAATTTAACTGAATATTTTTAGGAAATTATATGAAATAATCTTCAATTAACAGTAAATATTATATTTATATTATCTAAATAAAATATAAATTAATCAATATGTACATTTTTAATAGATTAATAAAAAAATTAATATATTTGCTTTTTGGTAATTTAGTTAACGAATAATTTGTATTAATATATATTAAATAAAAACTAATACAGATAAATAATATATTTATTTAATATATTTAATTTAAATTATTTAAAAATATTTATCTATAGAATCAGCCTATATTAGGATATCTAACATCTTTAATATATTATGTTCTTAAAATGTGCAGTATACTAATATGTTTGTTTCGAATTTTTTATATCAAATAGTTATTTTTTTATCATTATTATTATTACAGTTATGTATTTATACTGTACGTAACAGAATAATACCTTATTGAAATTTAACTGTAGCCTTAAATTTATTAGGTTTAGGTACTGTTTAAACTACAGAACATTTGCTAATAATGTAGAATGTAGTTGTTTAATTGTTACAGTGAAATTTTCAAAGATGATATTGATGTAGGTACTCATAGTTAATATCAACGACAAATAATATTGACAGAATGACAGAAGATATTTTTTAATACGTTTGAATTAATTAATATTAAACTAGGTACCTCGTACCAATAAGAATAACCTATTAAAATTGATACACAATAAAATTTTCGTTTAAGAATAATTTAAAATAATATTTCTAATATATTTATATGCAATATAATATCTATAATTTATTTTTTATTTGACACATACTATTAACTGATGTTTGAGTTATTAGCTAAATTAATAAAATAATGGTTAAAGTTTAATAAACAGCACACTAGCAAGTCTATACAGTCTGATTAGTGATTAGTGACTATAAGTCTATAATAATTAATAATCCATTATGCATTATAAGTCTACTGCGAAATTACTTGGAGAACAGGTATAGTTCATGTTTAAAATGAAGGTTAAAATAGTTTTTAAAGCACCATACTAATAAAAATAATACTTATTAGGTATATAATAATAATAATTTTCAATATACATTGACAATAAATCATAAACAATAGGTCATAAAAGTATACGTCACGATATTAAATTGCAAACTTGAAGAACGATTCTTAAATTAATATTGATAATATGGCCTATAATAGGTAATAATTATATTATATTATGTATTATAATAATAGACCAACTTGATCTAATCCCATAGTTGTAGCCATAGAAAAAATGAAAAAATGTATGAACATCTAGTTCATCAATTCTAGATGTACTTATACGAGTATAGTTATATTCGAACGTACTTAAACACTCAATAACAATAACATTATAAGTTACAATGTTAATTATTTGTATGATTAATTTTTAGTATGTATGTTAGTTGTATGTATTATAAACATTTTCCTAAATTTAAGTCCATATTTTATAATTTTATTAATAAATATTAAATATTTGCATAAAATATCATATTAGTATTATTTATGAATTAATATACAATAAATTATAGGTATGTAGTTGAATAATATACGAGTATATCGTCATCAATTTAATAAAAATGAATTACAAAATAAAATTGTTGCATAAATATTCAAATAATTAACTAGGTATTACATTTATATAATACGTTATACGTATTTATATCAAATTGATATTTTTTTTAAATATTACTACCAGAATAATTAAAAATATTATTTATAATATTATTATGGTTTAATTATGAATTAATATTATTTCAAATGTGAATACTTATTATATGCGTCATTATAATTTATAACATGCATTAGTAATGACAACAATCAATATATAATTATTATTTATTAATTATAGTTATTACATATTACATACATTTCTTGACTCTACGTTATTTATAGTCAAATCTTTGAAAATTAAAAATATTACCTAGTGTATTTTATAATACATTTATATTTTAACAATGTTGATATGTCATTTTTCAATAGTTAAATTTCAATTTCAATTTTTATTACTAAATAATTTATGCATATTTTACGGTGTTGATTATAATCATTTATGAATTAATTTTTTCGTATGTATTTACGCGATTCGTAAATATACGACCTACCTATAGAATAATATTAGGTATATAGTATAAACTGTACATGTATAGTGTATACTGTATAGGTATAGCATATAGATACATGTATTTTAGACGTATCGAATTAATTTTACATTTATGTTCGATTATTTACTTATAGCATAGAAAAAAATTGTTTATCATAATATTCATAATAAATAAACATTAAATAATAAAAATAGTAAATAAGTATTTTAAATTCTAAATAAAATTCTACCACCGATATATATATAGGTATATATGGTATATATGTATATTGTATAGTGTATACGTATAAGTAGTTTGGTAGTTACCTGCGTACTATGCTCGGCTGTGGACTCGTCACAGTATATTCAGTCACTGCCGCACAGGTACACGTTGATTTCACTTTCTACCGGTTGTACAAATGATCCTCTTCCTATGATGTAACACGTTACACGGTCACCGCAGGAGGAGTCTGCATAATGTGATTATAAGATTATCATAAACACACGCGACATCATATTTTCGTATTTAAATTATTTAGCGTCGTCTTTACTGTCCACATTAATTCAAACAATAAATCAAAACCGCGCATGTGCGTATGTATGCTTGCCATTGAAATTAAATTCGTTAGCCGTTGATCATTTGTTTTGAAACGTATACGCATAAATTAAAGTGAATGCAAAATTCATAAGTAAAAAATGTATTTCTATATATGTACGTATAGTATTAGCTATTTATCTGTTTCACACGTAACGTCATACTTGATATAATAATTTATACTGTACCCATGGTACAACGTACAAGTCAAAATATTATATTATTTAAAATTTAAACGGAACGAACGGCACAAATATATAATCAAATAACGTACGTGCGCGTTGTATTGAGTAATTAGCAGTTAGCACAACAATATAGTTGTGAAGGTGAAGGTACAAGTTTTATTGTCTACTCAGTTGGTTCTGGTTTGTTTTAAATTATATCACGCGATATTTATACAAAAATGGCTTGACAGTTATAAGTCAAATATCTATGGTTGATTCAATGATATACAATGTTATAATAATAATATTCATAATTCATTAAATATGTTACACATAGTTTATAATTTGGACTGATAAGAAATTTTGATTTTGTTATAAAATTATTATAACAAGTTTAATATCATTAATGTTGTCAAATCAGATACATTAATATCCATAAATTCATATTAAAAAATATGATTTTTAAATTTTATAACCTTAATTTAGTTATTATTTCCAGTTGTCTCTTATTTATAATATTTCTATATTTTAATTACTGGGCACAGTGCATTATTTTATAATTCATTTATATACATTTGTTGATACATATCTACATTTTCATGTTACATCAATATAGGCATATAGCCATAAATAGGTAATTTATTTTTATTTTTTCACTCTTTAGTGATGTAATTTAATATATGTTTTCTTATGAATATAAAATTGAATTTTACGTACTATGTATATGTTTTATAAAAAAAAAAAAATAATAATAATAATTAAAATCATATAAATAATTTTTGTATATGAGAAATTTAATTGTGAGTAAATTTAAGTTTGGTTCTCCAGTGGTAATTTTTTTATTGTATTACTTTTAAATTTCAGTTATGCCGGGAAGTGATGGACATTTATTTTATTAAATAAAATAGTAGCCTCTAAACTCAAAGAGAAAAATGATCGGAGTCGATTAACATTAAATCAACCTAAGATCATTTAATCATCCTCATTACTTCATGTAAAAACTTACAAGGAAATGACAATATTTTTGTATGATAAATGAAAAAAAACATATTTTATTTATTTTAAATACAATAAATTATCATAATACTAATATTATTTAAAGATGTTATGAACAAATAGAAACTTTTACACAGCTCAATTTACAACTTAATTAATTAATAAGTAGCCAAAATATTTAACATTAAACTAAATCATTAGTCAAAGGTCAATAATATATGATATAGACATAGAATGATTATGCTTAAATTGCTCATTTGTTTTATAAATAACAAATACAATTTTAATATAATCATTTAAGAGTCACATTATATAATATAATTAAGTTATTAAATTAATTTTTGTCTGACCAAATAATTAAATTTATAACAAAAAATAACCTTGGTAATAAAAATACATTTTTATAGATATTATATTCATAATTTAAAATTAACTAATTTAAATACATTATATTAATTAAAGCTAGTTTTAATGAGATGTTTACACTAAGCAATAAAAGATCTTTGAATGAAAAAGGAAGAATATGGTCGTATACCAAGAGAGTTAAAATATTTCAGTTCGAAAGTTATTAAATGGTATTATAAAAAAAAAATGTTCATAAAATAAATATTTTTAAATTAATTAATTAAATTATACTAGAATTGATATTAATAATAAAGATATCAAGTTAAATTTACTAATTTAACTATTAAATTTATTAATTCACAAAAATAAAAATGAAATAAACCTTAATTGTTAATAAATTTCATTATTTTTTGATATCAGAAAAAAATAGTACAATCAAATTGGCAAGAAAATAACATGCAAAATTAATAATAAAAAAAAATTTTAATTTAAACAAAAATATAAATTATTTGTTTATAATATTTTTAAATTCAAATACTGTAGAAATACCATATAATAAATATTTAAATATATTATATTAAAAAAATAAGTTCGTTTTAGTTATTTCACGATTTAAATTATAAATAACTATAAAAGTAAAAAAAAAAATATATATTTATATATCATGACAATACTTAAAAAAAAAAAACTAGGAATTTATTAAAAAACAAATTGTGTAATAATACTATTAAAATATTACATATTTATTTCCTTAAATATATTATTATAGAATAAAATAAAATATACAGGCCGATATTGCACATCTAATGACAATAAAATAAACATTTGAGATTCTGAATAATTTAAAGGCAAGATTTATTAAGGAAATGTGTTATGAGTTAGTTTGATATTATTTTAATAAGTGAAGTAAAATACCAAATTAAGAAAATGTAATTATTTATAATTGATACATTTGAGATAATAATCTTTTTCATTATTTATACAAAATAAGATGCTAATTGTGCCATTTTATCTTTAGGAGGTTTTGGCTTACCTTTACCCTTATGTTTAGCTTTTCCTCGACCTTGACGATTATTGAACACTGGCTTTGATGCTTGAGCTCTAAATTTTTCTACTAAATATCCAAACTCATCACAACAAAATAAACAACCAGTCATTTCAATAAGATCACGAGGTAATCGTGTGCGTTCCTAAAAATATTAAATTTATAATTAAAATAGGTACTTGTCGGTTATTGCAACTACCTATAATTACTACTTTTTTTATAGTGAGACACAATGAATGGTGGTTATTATTAGCATTGGTGATACAAAACAAAAATTTGCAAAGTTTTTTTCAAATGGAAGGGACACTCCTATGCCTACCGGCTTCGCTCACTTCCTCAAGCACCGCTTTGCGGCACTTTTCATATAGATGGGGCTACGGCATACCTACCTAATACCTACTTCATGACCTGATAATGGTGCGGGATAAGCAGTGATTTCGTGTGGCCTAAAATATCACTTGGTGAGACCTTTGGATATTTGGATTTTTTTTTTATTATCCATGATTGGCACCCGTTATATGAGTATTATATGGGTATAAATAATCAATATTGATTTATTAAATAGGAAAAATGCGCAAAAATTGTTTAAAGTAGTCGTGACAAATACCTTAAAATATTATATAATGATTAATAAACTACATTTCTATAATACATCCAAATATTTTTTTTTTATAAATTATTCTGAATTTGACAATCACCATAATGTTATGTGATGTTTACTACATTGAGAAAAAAAATGAGACCAATTTATAAGAATTGAAAATATAAGTTACACTCATTATTTTGATTAGGGTTTATAAATTTAATAAATATTATAAATACCTCTTTATATTCAATTTTCAATAACTGTGCTCCACAATCACATTCTTTGCTTTCTTCAACTGTAATCTTATGTGCATCTTCAAATAAGTGAAATATTACATCACACTTATTACAACCAACTTTCCATTTAGGCCCGGAAGAAGGGTCTAATACTAATACTCCATTATCACATTGTAAACAACTAGCAATACCATTAACATAAAATCCTTGTGGACAAGTAGGGTGGAGACATAAATTACAACCACTATGTTTTTTCATATCTCTAAATGCTGGCTGATTATAACAATAAGGACATAGTGGATAACTTCGACCTTTATTTCCTGTTGACCAAGTTACTAATTCAAAATCGTCTAATGGACATTTTAATTCCTAGGAAATATATTATTATTATTAGTTGTACAAAAGTATAATATACCACTTTAATGATTTACCTTATAAATTCTAATATTTCCATTTTGAGGCAAATTATATGTTTCATCACAATGTGAACAATGTAAACGGGATGGTTTTGCTAAAATGAGTTTCATATAACGTCGACATTTACCACACCTAAAAATATATATATGTATTTATATATTATTTCCTAATTAAAAATTAACCATAAAAATTAAAATGTGAATCTTATTAAATTTTATAAACAATTTATTAAAATAAAGTGTCTGATGATAAATAATAATGACCTGAAAGTTAAATATTGATAAAATTTAATTAATATTTATGGAACATAAATTTTACCTTGAAAGAGCCTTTCCGGTAGCAGCTAAAGTAGTAAATGAAACTTCAAACAAAGAGTCCATAGCTTCAATAGACTTTACAAAATATAAATACTTTTGTCGAAAAGCCTCAATGGTTTGTCTAAGAACACGATCATAATTAGCTTCCCCTTTAGCAATTAGATTTAACTGATCTTCAATGGTTGAACGCATTGTTGGTTCTACTAATTGTTTATCAATCTAAATAAATATAACAATAACCATTTAAAATTAAGACAATTGTAAATAAATACCAATATTATTTATTATATACCAATATTAAAATTATGTTTGTTTATAAATTAAAACAATCGGTTAATAATAAATAATGATAAATTCTGCATAAATTGTTTTACAAACCTTTTGATAACCATGTACTAAAACTATACCCAGATTAGTGGGTACAAGTCTACGTCCAGAAGCCACAGTAACATAATTTCGCTGTGATATATTATTTATATGAACAGGAATAGATGCATCAGTTCCAATTCCATGTTTTTCCATCATTGATATTAGTTCAGATTCTGTAAGATAACCTGGAGGACTTGTCATATGATCAGTAAGCCTAGCCTGTAATAATACAAAATATTTATTAGTATTTACTTATAATACTATTTTAAAATATATTTTTATTTTAATGATTGTTCTTTTTACATCTTTAATATTAAGCTTTTCATCACGTTCAAAATTAACTGCCAGTTCATTTTTAGGCAATGCTTTCCATGGAGTAATAGCAGTAAATCCTGCATCAATTAATGTTCGCCAGTTATATGTGAAAGTTTCTGTGCCAATTTTAAATGTAACTGTTTTGGAGTAATATCTACAATCTTTTGATATTGTAGCAATAAAATGTCGAACAATGAAATCATACAATTTCCAAGAATCACCATCCAATTCATTACGAGATGCTAACATAGTAGGTGTGATAGGAGGATGATCACCACAATCTTTCCCATTTCTTGGTCTAGTTAAACCATTAAAGAGTACTTGGCGTATTTCTTGATTCCATTCAGAACTCTTCTGAAGGGTTTTCATTGCCCCACTAAATTAATAAATAGTATAAGAAAATTTTACTTTAAAGTATTGAAATATATTGTACTCTTTATACAATCTTACAGCAATTCAAAATTATCGGAATAATGAGAAGTTTCTGTTCTTGGATAACTAATATATCCTTGAGTATAAAGCCGTTCAGCTAATTGCATTGCATGATGGGGACCCATTCCCAGTCCAGTACTTGCGGCTCGCATAAGCTCTACAGAATTCAAAGCTAAAGGACGTTGTTTTGACTTTTCTTGTTGAGTTATATTAATAACACTAAAAAATACTTTATTTAAGAAGTTTGATCTTAAATTAAATTAAATTTTTACATACGTAGCTAATTGTTGTTTTTTTAATGCTTGAAGTAAACTGTTGGATGCATCTCGTTCAAAGCAACGACCTTTTTCCCAATTAAGAATAACATCTTGTCCATCTTTTGATTGAATTGTAACCTAGTTAAAATATTTTATATTTATTATGTTATTAAAATAAAAAATAATTATATTTTACTTGTATGACCCAATATGGTTCAGGTTTAAATCTTCGAATTTCATCATGCCGTTGAACACAAAAGCCTAATGTTGGAGTTTGACATGGACCATAAGATATTAAAGAAGAATCCAAATCTCCATATTTTCCCTAAATTTAATAATAATAATAATAATAAACAAAATAATATTAATAAAGTAAAAAAAAATTACTTGAAAATATTTAGTTTGAAAACGAGTAAATGAACAGCCAATACGAAGATCAAGTTCTTGTCTAGCATCAACACTCATGGCTTCATTACGATTAGGAAATTCTAATCTATCCATAGCTGCTTTAATATCTTTATTTGTGATGGCTGAAAATCTTGCTCTCCAAATTCTCTGCAAAGAATTATTTAAATTTTAATACATATAAGTAATATCATTATAATACTTATTATTAAACTGATATATATATATATAATTATATTTATTTCATTGTAATTAAATACAGATACTAATAAAAGAGATAAAACAAAAAATATATTTACATTAATTTCACCGGAACGTTTCATAGAACTTTTAACAGCATCAATAACTTCAAAACATATATTTTCTCCTTCTTTGTCACAATCTAACCACAATACTAAATAGTCTACTCCACGTGCTTCACAAGCTAACATAGTAGGAATACGTAACTTTGGAGATGCTTCTTTTTTTTCAGTTGGACATGAAAAAAGTTCTTCCTATTTATAAATTTAATAAAATGAAACTAATTATAGTGAGTAATTTTAAAATAGTATTATGTTATATTTTATTTTATTACTGGATCAACTTTATCCCAATTGTTAAATTTGCTGTTGAAATCTAAAGTCATTACATGTCCACAAACAGAAGTCATTTTAAAGATTACTGGTTCTCTAAAAAGTGTTCCAGACCATTCATGTACAGGACATGCAGAATTCATACCTATAAAAGAAAAAAAACTATTTAAGAAATATTATATTAGAGCTATAAATTGAATAATTAATATAGCAAATAAACATATTGTTAACGTATTGTAAATTATGTTAAATAATTTGGGAGGAAGTAATGCAAAAATTAATTTTAGCAAAATAATGTGCAAAATTAACAAATATTATTAAAATTTTATATTAATAAATACCTAATATTAATAAATATTAATTACAATTTTTTTTTTATATAAAACTGAATTAAATTTAAAATGAGTTAATGATTACTAGAGTTTTTTATATAATTTATAATACTGAAATATATACATACTATATGATACAATTTTTAATTTAATTAAATAATATTAAAATAAAAAGTAGTAACATTTTAATAATTATTATGTATTAAATAAAAGATGCCAAATCAAAAATTGTAAATTGTACAATAAATTGTAAAACACAAAATATAGATATAAATAATAAAGTAAATATTTCTATTCAGAAAAACTACTGTCACCTTAAAAAGTTTACATTGACAAATAGTACAACAATGTACTTTAGCCTAATAGATAAATGTTTAACATGAACTGAACATTCAATAATACTAAATTGGTATCTACAATTTTTCCAACCTTAATTAAACAAAACTTCAAAAATTTTAAAGTCAATTTTAAACTGTTTAAAATACTAGCAACATAGTAATAAATAACAACGAATATGCCAATATGGCACAAAATTTTGAAATTTAGTAAAAATCTCTAACAAAATCCAAGTTTTCTAATCCCATGTCATATCCTTTGCTATACCTCTTTAGGTATCTAAAGACATACACCACTAAAACACAAATTTCCATATCATTTGTGAAGTAATTAAACTTTGTACCTATAAAAGGTTCTAAATTATTCCTATGACACTTTAATTATAAACCAAGCTTAAAAATAATTTAATCGCCAAAAACTTAAATGGTGTACAGACCAACTAATATAATTAAAATTTTTCTATTCGTTGAGTTCCATTAATAGATGGCTCCAACTTTTTACGAGTGATACACTATCAATTAATTTCTTTATTATATTAAATTTCTTAAAATCCATATTGGTACTTATTGTACGAATTAAATATACAGATTAAATAATTCTCTATTAAAACTAATTTTATAAATACACAATCTTAGTTTATTTAATAATATATTAATGAAATTACTTTTTCTTGAACTACTACATCCATTACTCAGTATATTTGCAAGTGAAGAAGCCAAAGATGGCTTTTCCGCTACCATCAAAACAGTTTTCATGACTGCAAATGCTTAAAATATAAAACTGCTTATTGGTTTATTGCAATACCACTGTTTGTTACGAAATTTTTAATTTCCATCTGCTAGGACATTATCAAATAAGCCGCAAACAATAACATTTTGCTTGGACTTTGATTATAATAATTATTCTACTTGCGTATACACGAGTTAACTGTACAAAAAGTATAACATTAAGTTATTCATATAAAATGAATAACATAAAACTCAAAAGTTTATAAAGCAAATTTAAAAATGAATAGTTTTTTCATTTTTAATTTGAATTTTACCTAAATTGTGTAACTAACACTAAAACAACCAAACAAATTGATAAAAAAATGTAATCAATGCACATGTTTGACATTTATCAGTCATACCAACAGTCAAAACTGTAATGATAAAACAATTCATTTTCATTAACGGGATTTCAATATTATAATAATAATTATATTTAAATATTTTAGATGAAAATAAAATCTATTTTTTAACATACCTACCCAATACCCATAGAAAAGAGATGCATTATGCATACCTAACTAAGTCATAAGTATAACTATAAGGACTTAGTTAATTAAGTAACTACTAACTATTAAGTATTATTACAATACTAAATAATATACTACCTCAGTAATAATATGTAATATATTATTATTTAATATTAATAATATGTTTACATAACTATTAACTTATTTAGGTAATAATTACTAAAAAAAAAACGCTTGTAAAATAATAAGCACATTACAACTTAACATGATAGGTAGGTAGTAGGTACATAATTTTAAATTAACGTCTGTATGAAATATGAATTAATCAATATTTATTTCAACATCAGCTATTCAATCATACGCACCTTGCACCTATTTAATCTATAAAATTTAAAACCAGGGCTTAAACGTTTAAAGTATATTTATCACTTAATATTTTAGATACAAAATCACAAATCCATTGCGCGTGCCTCGATAACTTATAACTATACGAAATGTCAAATGTATAGGTATTAAAATATATTTGAGCATTAATCATTCTTACAGTTTTACCTACTATAATAAATTAATAATGTTCAATGAACATTTTGTCTATTTTATAAAATTTCAAATTAGTGAAGAATATTTTCATTAAGATTTCATAGATAATACCATTTATTTTATAGTATACAAAATCGATGTTAATATTATTAACAACTGTCACTCTGTCAGCTATAACAACAATAAACCTTACTTATAAATATAAATATGCGAAAAATAATTTTTATATAATTGCGTAATAATGGTAAATATGATTATTGGTTGTTTTTTAAATAATACCTATATATACTAGGTACTTTTATATTGTATTTGTATAAGGTATATCTTGTATCTATGTAGATATATATTGTGTAATAAATAATAATATATTAATATTTAATATAGTAGGTATATTATATTTATACAATTTAAAAAGTACCTCTATATAACATCTAAGAATAAGTGCCTAAATATTATAATACGTATTTATGACTTTATACATGTTTCAAGTAGATAGGTATATATTTATTAAAAATAAACATTATATATTTAGGTTAGATATACCTATACAGTATATAAGTACCTATACCTACGAGGCTACGATTGTATTTTATAATACATTAAACATTAATATAATATAATATTTCAATATTTGATTCATTGGTAAATAGATTGTATTTAAAAGTGCTAGGGGGTTAAGCCCTCCCTTAAAACACGTATTTATTACTCTCGCTTAAATTAAAATGTGACTTAGTGTTAATTATTATCATTATAAATTATACTTATAATAAATATTTTTTCTTAGAGCTTAAACTGTTTTATCACGCTCATGACCTATGTCAATAAACATAAAATATAATTATATATATATAGTTTATAACTTATTAGTTATGTCAAACAATGAACAATCTTGGAATATATTCTATAGAACACAGTGGCGTACCCAGAATTTTAGTACCTACTGTCACTGTGGATCTAACTCGTTCGAGGCCGCTTGCTATCGAGCATCAATCACTTATGTACCTATTATAAAGCCGGTCGCTACGCTTGCGAATTATTACAATATTATTTTCAAATACGAAGTACGAACAACACGTCAACACATAAATTTTGTTATTTACATTTAATCATCACTTAGTATAAGATGTATGTAAAATATAATCAACAAAAATGATACTTGATTATCATTACAATAAAAAATAATCAATAGTATTATTTAGTTTTGATTAAATATTTTCACTTTACAATAAAGAATGGTAACTCACTTAATTAATTAAATATATACATATAGCCATTAGCCATATAGGTATATATGTAGGTATTTACACATTTTGTGATAAATACATAAACTATTATAATACGATACATTGATACATAATAATATTATGTATTTATGTAATAAGAAATCTTTGTGGTACAATGGTACAAAATATAAATTTAGAATAACCTTTAATCACGACACTCTTACATTGACCTAACTATAATTTTAGCTTCTATAAACACAAAAGTTTAAGTTCAGACAAATGTATTAATATTTTTAATAGTTTAACGATATTATGTTGGTATAGAGCTATATATATTATATAATTATAATAGATTAATAATAGGTATGTATTATACTTTATACTTATACTATGCAATACTAATACAGTAATACTTACTGTAATTTTTAATTTTTACAATCAAGCCCAAATTTTTATGACTATTATAGGTATATTTATTATTATACATTTATACCAATACCAATGTATTACCAAGCGGCAAGTATTAAAATAATAATTATTATTAAATAGAAATGTAGTAAATATAGGTATTTAATAAAATAATTCAGAAATAATATTAGTATTATTTACTAGCTATTAGTCTATTACTAATATAATTTAAGCAGCGCCGTTTTTAAGATTTTGTCAAGTTATGTATTGACAAATTAAATTGACCCAAAAGGAGCAGATATATGTGAAAAACAATTTATTTATCAAAAAATATCACTTTTAAAAAAGACTAAACCATCTATCCCCCGTAAATACGCCGCTGAGTTTAAGCAATAATTTTATACAAATTTAACTTCTATAAGATTATAAAATATCAATAAATTGTTAGGTATTATAATGCATTTTTGTAATAATTATTCCTATTTATTATTGTTTCTATAATAATAATATTTTAATATTGATACATTAATTATATCATATTATTTAATGTTTATGGCTTTTGAATTTTACCTGTTTTGTACCTAATTATAATTTATGAGTGTAAACATAATAAAATATTACAGGACAGAAGAAAAATATGAATTGATTATGGTTTCTGTACTTTGATCAATTACGGAATTACCTTATACCTACCTACGTATACCTAATACAAATATTAATCGAAAGAATAAAAAATTCTATATAAATATCCTAATTATTATAATTTATAACTATTTTGTACGCTATATCTAATTATAAGTAAACATATTAAATAAATAATATATTTTTTACCAGATTTAAAATGCGTAGTTATTGTGTTCAATTGTTCATACTTCATAATAATAAATAATGTAATATAATATAGTTATATAGATATGTGCATATACAATAATTATATAGGTATAGGTACCAACTATAGGTAATATAGGTATTTGGAATAGATATATTTCGGAATAATACAATGAATCTGTGAATATATCTGGATGAAAAATTGCCATATAAGTAGAAAAATAGATAATATGTTATTATTTTATTGTTTATTAATTATTATTTATTAGTTACCTATTATTGAACTTGAAAATGATTAAAAAAATCATCTTATATTTTAAATCAAAGTATTGAACAAACACAAAATATAAAAATGTAGAATTCTAACTCATAAGTCGTAGGTACCTATTTAATAATTTAATAAAAATATATTGGTAAATAAAACGAAGTTTACCTTACAAGGTTAACCTAAACAATAATAAATTACAATTAACATATTTATATTTACAAATATATTAGATTTTAATTTTAACTACCTATAACGGCTATAACCTATTGTCCTTAGTCCTAACTGCCTTGTATACTTGTTTATCAATTTATTATTTACATCGAACATCGAACTGAATATTGAGTTCAGTGACTATTTACAATATCAAACATCCATATATAATTATATTTATAATATATTACAAAGTCCAATACTTGTAAATTGACTAAATTGAACTAATAAAAATCCAAATCCACAAAAAATTTACTTTTTTATTTTAGTAAATACGTACATATTTCAAAAATAATGTTGATTGATTTATTATTTATCGATAGTTAACAATTTTCATATTTATTCTTCTATCACATAAAAAAAAAAAAAAAGTACATATTAAGAATAAAGATTTATGTTTATCTTTAAATGATTTTAATTTAGGTCATTTTTCGAATTTTTCATAATTGACCCTATG
Source organism: Tetraneura akinire (assembly GCA_021307375.1). Taxonomy (NCBI): domain Eukaryota; kingdom Metazoa; phylum Arthropoda; class Insecta; order Hemiptera; family Aphididae; genus Tetraneura; species Tetraneura akinire. The sequence goes on from JAIUCT010000010.1 coordinate 8,199,736, forward strand.
CGATAGACAAAACGATCAAAAAAAATTATGAAAAACGGCATTTTGCACGAAAACTCGGGCAATTTTGAACTTTGAGATTTGAAAACTTTATTGGGTGTTCAGTGTTCACTTGGATACTATATTATATAATATATAATGTGATTTAGAATTATTTACGGGAGAGAGATTAAAATATTTTTTCACTAAAATAAATGTTTTAAAGTAGGTAGTGAAATAAGTAGCTAGATATATTAATGTCTTTAATATAATTAATAATATATAATACCTCTTGAAAGTTAAATTAAAACATTTAAAAGTAAATTATTACATTTTTACAATTAATTTTGCATTTTTGTAAAATTGAAAGTGTTTGTATGCTATTTTATATTTTTAGTAAGGACACACTGTATTTAAAATGTCCTTGTAGTGACCTACACCAGAGCTCCTAATATCATTGATTTTTTCATTAGGATCATTCTATATATATTTCTATACCTATATGGCTATATTTCATTTAAAAATTTTTTAAGCTGAGCTTTCGTGGGATACGCCATTTGGTTTTGTATTCTCGTATTGCGCTATTGCAGTCGCGTTATAGTTTTTACCTGTATATCACTAAACTAGCAAGTAAGTTTTAATTATTATCCAATATTGTTTTATATTTTAAAATTTTAATCTTTATTATTTTGTTATTAAACACTTTTATTTTCTATAAAATGGTTATATTTTGGTAAAGTATCTGTAAGTTGTAACTGCGTTGTGTATCGGCAATGAGAAAAAATGTATGAATAGGTAGTAGTAGCCATTCATTAAAAATTTGTATTTGATTTTACGTTTATATGTTTTTACAAAATATACCTATTATTAGGTAATTTTTAACATATAACATTCAATAATTCATTTAATATATTAATATTTGTTATTCAATAACATCTAATATCTTTAGGAATTTTAAAATTCAATGCCATTGTTGTTTGGCCTGTTTTCAAGTTCAAAGAGTCAGCAATTTATGTACTTGTATGTCTTAGGTGTGATGGCTTTTATCCAATATATCTATGAATGTATGGAATATTAGATTGATTGAAAATGTTTTATAACTTTTTTATTTAAATTACCTAAGTAAAATAAGTGTTATACTCATAATTACTAATATTTAATATTAATATAAAATAGGTATAATGAAATATTTATCACTTGAGTAATATATTTAATTAATTGTATAGGTACTTGGGTGTTGGGTATTTGTGTATACTGAGCTTTATACATAAAATAATGTGATATGTTTTATAATTCTATTTGCTTAATTTAAATACTTTAATTATTTATTAATCTATACATGGTATTTATTTATTATTTATTTAACTGCTTATTTGTATCATTATGCATAATAGTTATTTTTATTATATACATTTTATATATCTACTAGAGAAAATAAAAATAAATTATTTCATTTTATTTCAAAATAATATTTTTAATTGTAGGAAATAATATTCCATTATAATTAGTAAAATGTAAATATTCATATCTATTTAGAAATCGACCTTTTAATTAAGAGATTATACTAATTAAAAACAATCAATTGGACAGATTTTATTAATATAATAATGTATGTAAACATTGTTAAATGAGATCACTGAAATAAGTCTTATAATATGGTTAAAGGTCACCTTGTTGATTACCAATAGTAGTTTGTAATGTGCCAGTGAAGTAAAACTCTGACATTAGTTATTGTATTAGTGATTACTGATTAACTAACTTCTAATTTCAATATATTATTTATTAATTTTTTATTATAATATTTTCAAGTAAGTTACATTTTTAATATTATTTTTTGAAATTAAAATATTTATTTAGACATTAAAAATGATTTATAAAGTATTTTGTTATAACAAAATACCTATGTAAACACATGGCTTAAAAACGATAAAATTAAAAATATATTGGTTTATATTTCCTTATTTTGTAATTTAAAACCAATATTTCCTATTTTTTTTTTTTTTTTTTTTTTAGCAATTAAATTAATTTATTGTTATTTTTTTTATAAAAAGTGTATTATATATTTTTGTTTATATACAAAACAAGTAGTAATCTTTATAGTTTATAATTCAAAAAAATAAACAAGTTTTCTAAATATAATTTTTACCTATTTACGAGTACATTATTCATTTTATAAATTTTAATAGTAATTAAGTCACAATGATTTTCAAACTTTTATTGTTTCTGAAATTCATGTTTTATGATACTTAAAAGTTAAGATACAGTTTTAATATATTATGTTTGTTTATTTGTTAAATTTATGGTGAGTAAATTTTTTATAGTATGTATTATTATAAACATTTTATATCTATGCTAAGTCACATGCTGAAAGATTATCAGATTATCTTTTACTTTAAAGGGTAATATAATATAATATAATATTGTGTATTTATATAAGTGCATTTTGTTTATGAATTATAAGCATATTCATTTGATTTAATGTAATTATTGAAATACATTAATACTTCATGTAAAATTTAATTTCAGAAAGTATCAAAATGACTACTTACTTTGAATATCCATGTGTGGAACTACAAAATGAATTGAGCAAAATTGCAAATGCAATGGTTGCAGATGGTAAAGGTCTGTTGGCTGCTGATGAGTCTGTGTCAACCATGGGAAAACGTCTTCAAGATATTGGTGTAGAAAATACTGAAGATAATCGTCGTGCATACAGGCAATTGTTATTTACAGCTGATGAGCCATTGAATGATCGTATTTCTGGTGTAATTTTATTCCATGAAACACTCTATCAAAAAACTGATGATGGTGTACCATTTGTGGAAATTCTTAAAAATCGTTGCATTATTCCTGGAATAAAAGTCGATATGGGTGTTGTGAATTTATTTGGTTCTGAAGGAGAAACTACTACTCAAGGTATAATTTAAAACATATTTAGAAGTTAAATATGTAATATATTAATTAAACTTTTTTTCATTTTAGGTTTGGATGATTTGGCTCAACGTTGTTGTCAGTATAAAAAGGATGGATGCCACTTTGCCAAATGGCGTTGTGTGTTAAAGATTGGAAAGAACATTCCATCATACCAAGCTATTATGGAAAACGCAAATGTGTTAGCTAGATACGCTTCTATCTGTCAAGCTAATCGTATTGTTCCTATTGTTGAACCTGAGGTATACATATTCATTAAGAACACACACACACACACATATATATTATTTATTTTAATAATGAATAATGATTTACTATGTTTGTATATTATATTTCTATAGGTATTGTGTGATGGAGATCATGATTTGGAACGTTGCCAAAAAGTTTCTGAAACTGTACTTGCTGCAGTATACAAAGCTTTGAATGACCATCATGTATACTTGGAAGGTACTATTTTGAAGCCTAACATGGTTACTCCTGGACAATCTTCCTGTAAGAAAGCTACACCAGACGAAATTGCTAAAGCTACAGTAACTGTTCTTCAACGTACTGTCCCACCAGCAGTTCCTGGTAATTATTTGAAATCTGATTTATATATCGAAAAATATATAATAGTTATTTAAATTTAATTGCTAACCTAAAATTGTAAAAATGAATTTCACATTAAGTTTAATGTTTAGGAATTATGTTTTTGTCTGGTGGCCAAACTGAAGAAGAAGCTTCTGTTAATCTGGATGCTATTAACAAGTATTGTGGAAAGAAACCCTGGGCATTAAGCTTCAGTTATGGACGTGCTTTGCAAGCTTCAGTCTTAAAAGCATGGCAAGGAAAAAAAGAGAATGTTAAAACAGCACAAGATGAACTTCTTAAAAGAGCATTGGTAAGTATTATAAAATATAAAAATAATAAAAATAAAATTAATTTAAATATTGTTACATTTCTATTAAGGCTAACAAATTGGCAGCATTGGGCAAATATGAAGCTGGTTCTGTACAAACTGCTGCTGGTTCGCAGGGATTATTTGTTAAAAATCACGCTTATTAAATAATAAACTACTTTTTTCATAATACTATTACAAAACATACAAATTTTAAAGTCGGTTACCAATAAATGAACACTTATTATTATAACAACTTATTATCATGGTTTTATTTACATGTTAGAAATGTTCAAAAATATAATAATTATATTAAAATAAATAAATTTATATAATTATAATATATCCATATTTTTTTTAGGCTAAATTTGTTATGTTTTAAATAACTATTAATCTATAAATTAGACTTATATAAATATGCTTTTGTAATTTAATGTAGTTTTTAAACTAAATAATGAATGTTTAAATTTAATATTGGATTGTGAATTTTTAATTTTAATGTTGTTAAAATAAAATATTAGATATCAAAATATTTAAAAATATTCTATAAACAAAAAATTATTCATGATAATACACAAAAGTACTATATTGATCCCTGTAATTTAAAATTGTTGCTTTAGTAATTTATAACTGACAATAGCTGAAAAGGACGAACTAGTCGCAAATAATTAAGAATAAAAAAATTTGTTTAGCATATTTCATGGCAATATGAGTAATTATTATATTTTTTTAGTCCATATAATAATAAATCTTATCAACAATTATAATTAATAAACACTTGTTATTGTAAAAAACAATAATTGTTTTATTTTATTTTTAAGTATTTTACAAAATATATCAAAGAGCAGTTTATTGTTACTTTTGGATAGATAACTTTATAAATAATTATACCAAAATAAAAAAAATAAAAAAAACTTAAAAAATTATATTCATATTGGTCATTATGGCTGTGTTTAAATGTAGAAGTACTAGAATTATATTCTCTAAAATTACTATATATTATATAGGTAGGTATTAGGTCTTTTAGTGGATTACACCGTAACGCATTAACGCTTTAGAAATGTGTCAATTCTGAATTCAAGTGTAGTGCGTACATTTACTTTATATGTTGATTAACATAATATTTTATTATTAATTCTGGGGAATAAGGGAAGAATGTACTGGTTTTATAATGATGTGTCTTTTTATTATGTCTGAAGACACTTACTACCTAAAATCCAAAATAATGTTCCGATTTTCACGAATAGCATATGTTTCCAGTTGAAAAGTGGATGTAGTTGGTACTTTATTTTAGTCATTTTACTAAAAATTGCATTTTTCACAAAAACTGATTTCGATGAATTCAATTTCATATTTCACAATAACTCGCACAATTTTGATGTTAGTAATTTGAAAATTTTATTGGTGTTCACATCGGTACCATATAATATAAGTGGTAAAATTTTAGAACCGCTTCGTTAATTTTTCTACAAAATATAGGACTGAATATATCGTAAAATTCTCGTTTTTATGTATAATAATATTTGATAAAATTTGCAATTTTGGACATTAAGATTGTATATTTTACTAAACTATACTTACATATTACTTAACATGATATCAAAATATTAGAAAAATCCCAAGAATTAATTTTTTTTTATAGTTGTTTAAACGAAAATCTTAGAATCCATATGAATATTCTTATTATTTCTCAGTACTTTTACAATAAAAATTAATAGAAAGAACAGAAAATTTTATTGATGTTATATATACCTATATATATCTTAATGTATTTCCAAAATATTGGGAAAATCTCCAGTGTCAATTTTTTATAGGTGTTTAAAGTTGAAATTTCAGTAAAATCAATATTTAAATTATTTATATGGATTTTTCTTATTATATTACAATATTTTACAGTAATGTTAAATAAAATTGTCAAAAATTTTTTTAAAAGTTTGAAAATTTTATTGAAACTAAAATACATTTTACTTAACTAAGTTCCTATTAATTGTGAATTATTACATTTACAATTTTTTTTTTTATAGCCGTTTAAAATATAAAAAAAAAGCTGATACTGACGCAGTGCCGCACGGATACAGGTAACAGGTGTGCAAATCATAGCATTTAATTTTAATTAGAATTTTAATTCAATGATAAACTATCGCATTAGATGACAAGGGATTTTATGAGCATTTCAATATTGAACTTTGAGACTTGAAAATTTTATAGGGCGTTCATTTATGTACCTATATGGTCGCTATATGTGTAATAAAATTTTGTGTTTTAAATATTTAATAAAAAATGCCAAAATTTTAATCAATTATCTATACCTATTACCTATATTATCTGACTAAACTTCGCTCAGAATCATTTTTTTGCATGCGAAGGTTTTAGATATTCTGTGGTTTATCATTGCATTCAAATTCTAATTAAAATTTAACACTATGATTTGCACACCTGTATCCCTGCGGCAGGAGTATCACTGTATCACTTTTTTTAGGCTCAATTTTTAAAAAAATTTATATTTTCTACTATAAAATATATTATTTGGGTTGGTTACACTGTTATATTTTGTATACAAAAAAATATAAATTACAAGAATCATGTCATCACTCAACATGTGACTTATAGTGACAACTGACAACAAACTTTTTTTTTTTATCTATGGTGAATATTGGTGACAACTAGTCAGTGATTGCTGGCTTTTTACTCTTTTTACTATTTACTGTATTTAGTATTTTCTACTTTTCTACTTACCGAAATACCGATTAGTCGTTGTCCGTTTTACAAGAGAGTAAGAGACGAAGAATGGAACGTTTGATTTTAACATTAATATTAAATAGTAGTTGGGTTTTGACTATTTGGTGATTCACTAATTTGTTTCTTCTCAATGCTTCTTACAGACTATAGTACTGTCTTGTTCTATAGTTGTTTACTTTTATTATTTTTATAAGTTACTATACCTAATAGTATAATATATTACATATATAATATAGTCTCACGGATTATTTTAAATATTAATTATTAATCATTAATGTAATAATATGTATGTGCAAGTTGACACGACAAATTACTTGTCTTTTTTTTCGTGATTTATTGACATTATCGTTTTCAATGAAAACATTGAAGATAAATTTGTATAAAGGAATTTAATTGTAAACGTTTTTGACTACTAGATCCAAATTTAGTTAGTAAAAAGTAATCAGTACCTATTATTTTTTTTATTTATTTTTTTTTTTTTTGTATAATATTGATCTTTATTTGTTATTTAATTTAAACAGATAACAAGTTGAATAATCATTTTTCTTTTTGAATAAAACCAACGTTCAAATAAATCAAACGTCCAACATGGGTGTTCCTGCCTTTTTTAGATGGTTGACTAGAAAATATCCATCAGTTATTGTCAATTGTATTGAACAAAAAGTATGATATTATTGATTGCAAAACTTTGTTATGCTTACTGATCTATGTAGTATGTTCATAATTTTTTTTTCTAGTCTACAGATGTAAATGGTGAGCAAGTCACAATTGACTCATCATTGCCAAATCCAAATGGTGTTGAATTTGATAATTTGTACTTGGATATGAATGGAATTATTCACCCTTGTACACATCCAGAAAATAAGTAAAATATTTTGAATAAAACTTTATCTAAATTAATTATTTCATTGCCAATATATTTATAGACCTGCCCCGAAAAATGAAGATGAAATGATGATTGCTATATTTGAGTGTATTGATCGTTTATTTAGAATTGTAAGGCCTCGTAAAGTGTTGTATATGGCTATTGATGGAGTGGTTTGTACTTTTGCTATAAATATTAGTTGATTTATAATTTATATATTGTAAAATAATAAATATGTAATTATTAGGCACCTAGAGCTAAAATGAATCAACAAAGATCAAGACGTTTTAGAGCATCAAAAGAAACAATAGAAAAGAATGATGAATTGGCTCGTATACGAAAAAATCTTATTGATGCAGGTGCTATATTACCTCCAGAAAAGTCAAAAGAAGAGCATTTTGACAGTAATTGTATTACACCTGTAAGTTTAATCCTAATTATTATAAACTTATATTATAATTTTAATTTTTAAAATTCTTTTAGTAGGTAACAATAATATATTTAAAATTTTTTATTACATACGTTATTATACATTTTAAAATTTTATTGTTTTTAATTAAAAATGCATAAAATTAAATATATAATATACTATACCTACATATAATTGAATAAATATTTATTTTCTTCAAGAATAATTAACAGTAACAATTTAAGTTGTAATTTGGTATTTTTGAATGTTTGATGTAATCATTGATTCTATAAATAAAATTAAATATTTATATTAGAAATCGATTTGTTGGTAGTAATATTTTTTAGTTATGTACATTACACACTATGTATTCAGAGTAAAGGATATTAATTATATAGATTGATTTCAATAAATCTTAATCACAATTATTTGTTTGACATAATTTAATAAGTAATTTTTGATTGGAAAAGTAATATGTAGAAAAAAAAAATTAAGTATAAGATCAGTCTAAAAATTAAATAGTCTTTTATTCAATTATAGAGCTTCTATTGTACTATTCACTATAATATAATTACAATATAGGTAATTGATTGTGTGTAGTTAATATTGAAGAGTTGTGCAATATATTGTACGAAATCAAAATAGTTTGAAATATATTGCGCAATCGGAAAATATTGTGCAGTATTCAGTAACACAGTCTGACAGTTGATATCAACAAAAAACGGAAACGTTCAATATTACCTCTGCACGGCTCAATTTAATTGCACAAACTCAATGGTTGTGCAATAATATTGCACGTCTATTGGCCACTTTATACTCTTATTTATTACAGAAATTATTATTATACTATTTATGAAAATAGGGTACACCATTTATGGATAAATTATCTGCCTGTCTACATTATTACATACATGATCGATTAAATAATGATCCTGGATGGAAAGGAATTAAAGTAATACTCTCTGATGCTAATGTTCCAGGAGAGGGTGAACACAAAATAATGGATTTTATTAGAAAACAAAGAGGTACAAATGCAATACAATTATTATACGTAATGGGGTATTTATTGTTGAGTACTTGTGGATAATTTATATAAATAAAAACAAACCCAAATCCACAAAAAATTTACTTTTATTTAAACAAACACGTATTTGGATAACAATGTTACAAACACAGTCTGTGTTTTGCACTAAAGAAGGTAAAATTGTTATCAAAATATGTATTTACTCAAATAAAAGTAATTTTTGTGGATTTGGGTTTTATTTAATTTAAATAATGTAATAGGTTTAACATAAAATTGTAAAATTTCATTTTTAAGCGCAACCCAATCATGATCCAAATACACAACATGTTCTTTGTGGTGCTGATGCTGATCTTATAATGTTAGGACTTGCTACACACGAACCTAATTTTACTATAATTAGAGAAGAATTTAAACCTAATCAACCAAGACCTTGTGATTTGTGTGGTCAAATGGGTAATAATTCTTTATGTATTTAATACTAGTTTTATTTGTATAAATATGAAATAAAAAGTTTTGGTAACAATACTACCAAGTAGATTTACTTTTACACTTAACATTTTTTTTAAGGATTCATTATATGACTATTTAATTTTTCTTTATCTTAAGTATTTTTCATAGATACAAATGAATATGTTTCTGATTATATTTAAACATTTGATAATGTTTTATAATATAATAAATTATTATATTATTTATGTTTAACAATATTTGTAGGACATGAAATGAAAGATTGCCAAGGTCTAGAGCAAGAAGTATTCATTGATGGATCAACTATTCCCTTTGTAACTGACGTACAGTTTATATTCGTACGTTTAAATGTATTACGTGAATATTTAGAACGAGAATTAGAAATGCCCAATTTACCATTTAAATATGAATTTGAACGAGCTCTTGATGATTGGGTATTTATGTGTTTTTTTGTTGGTAATGATTTTTTGCCTCATTTACCATCTTTAGAAATACGAGAAAATGCAATTGATCGTTTAGTATCATTATATAAAAAGACAGTATATAAAACTGGGGTAAATGTCTTATTAAATATTACTTATTGTGTTAAATATGATTACTAATTAATTAACAACTTTTTAGGGGTTCTTAACTATCAATGGTGATGTAAATTTGGAGAGAGTACAGTTAATAATGTCTGATTTGGGTTTGGCTGAAGATGAAATATTTAAAAAGAGACAACAATCAGAGATAATATTTGCAGATAGAAATAGATTAAGAAGAAAACGCGAAAAACGTGAAAAATTAATACGTTCTAAAAGTGCTCCTATTTTTGTATTAGGAGGTCAATATGCACCATCGGTATTTTATATTAACTTTATTTATTAATATTAGTAATTATGATCATTGTTATTATAATTATAGGCACCTAATGCCGGGTTTGCAATATCTAATCCAAGACAAACAATTGAAGAAATGAGAAGACAAAGTATGGTCAGTATTCATAGAAAATTATATTGTGTTTTAATAAATTAATAATTAATTTTTAATTTTTAGGGTAATAATGATAATCATGGAGAGAAACGTAAAAGAGAAAATGATGAATCATCTGATGAAGAACCAGAAACACCTGATGAAGTTCGTTTATGGGAAGATGGTTTCAAGGAACGTTATTATGAATCAAAATTTGATATAGACAGGAAAAACTATGATTTTCGACATAAAGTTGCTTTAGAATATGTCCGTGGTCTTTGTTGGGTTCTTCAATATTATTACCAAGGTTGTCCTTCTTGGAAATGGTACTTTCCATATCATTATGCACCTTTTGCTTCTGATTTTCTTAATATATCAGCAGTATCAACAAAATTTGAAAAAGGAACAGAACCAGTATGTTTATGCATACTAATTTAATTACTATTAAATAAATAATTAAACAGGTTAATTTCTTTATAGTTCCGTCCGTTAGAACAACTTATGAGTGTATTCCCTGCCGCCAGTAGCAAACATGTACCACAACCTTGGGCTGTTTTGATGAGTGATCCAGTAATATTTATTTAAACTAAAAATACGATTTTTTTCTAAAATATATTGTGAAATATAGGAATCACCAATTATTGATTTTTATCCAGTGGACTTTAAAATTGATTTAAATGGCAAAAAATTTGCTTGGCAAGGTGTTGCATTGTTACCGTTTGTTGATGAAACAAGACTTCACAAAGCTTTAGAACCTTATTATGATTGTTTGACTTCTGAAGAAAGTATGTGTACAAAATAATTACATATTTATGTTATAAATCATGGATTTTTTTTATTTATATTATTAATTGAAAGGAGGTTTTGGGTAATTATCATTATCTCCATTATCCCAATAGTCATTAAGGATAATTTTAGAGTGAATATAATTATAAATATGTTATAATTTTATATATTTTTTTAATTTCATTATATTAATTTTATAAATAAAAGGTATCCTGTAAATTGGTTGTGGCAAAATTGTCACAGCAATAACGTCACAGTAAAATGATTGCAAACTATTTGAGCGCGATAAGAGATATATTTTCTTTTATATGCATTTTGTTTTGTGTACAGAATAATAAATCAATTTGATTATTACCTTTAGTATATTACAATGTATAACTGTAAAATGAGCTCTAATATACTAGTACAATAATTTAATATTATTAAAGTGGGTTTTTTAGTATTATTATATTCATTTCACCCATTTATTTGAATTATTATAAATGCCTTAAAAAAATAAAATAATATAAATTAATTTTAAATAGAATAATTTATTTCTGGTATATCTCCTTAGAAAAAAAAAATATAAGGATACAGCAAATCGAATTAAAAAACTAGTCAATGCATTTAAGAATCAAAATATTGAACAGTACTTACAAGGGATTGCAATAAACTTTTAACTTCAAATATAATATGAATAATACAATTAATTTTAATTTTTTCATTTGATTAACTACTTGTATAATTATATAATTTATAGGTATTCGGATATACTTCATTATTAATCATATTATTGGTTTTTGGATGTTAAATTATAATCATTCTTTTATGTGATTAATAAATACAAAATATTAATTACACTATTTCTAATTTCATGTTATTAAATTTATTTATCAAATAAAATTGTACTTATATAGAAAAAACATATAAATTAAAGGTAATTACTAATTAGTATTATACTCGTAACAATACCTTTTTACGTAAATAAAATAAATAATATTAAAAAGCATCAAAATAAGATAAAAATATTATTACGCTCAAATAGTTTGTGATCAATGATCATTTAATACCTGTGATCATTTTACAGCGACGTTATTACTGCGACAATTTTGCCGCAACCAATTTACATGGGACCTAAATAAATATATTTTCAATTAGGTGTTTTAATTATTTAAAAATGTATTATTATAATTAAAAATATATAATAAAAGCTTTTAAACTATTTTCGCTTTTTTAAAAAAATATTTTAATTAATTGAATAAGAAATTAAATTATTTTTATCGATATTTTTATTTTAAATATATTTTAAAAGAAAATTGATTATAATGTAAAATCTATATACTAAATATAAATTATGTCGAATAATAATATTTATTTTTAAAAGAGAATAAAATCATTTTTAAGTAAGACAATGAACATCTCTAAATTATATAATATACCTATATTTATTTTAATTAGTGCAATAACTTAGGATAATTAACGTTTTTATTTTATTAATTTTAAATATTGATATTTAGGACGACGAAATGTGAAAGGCATGGATTGTTTATATGTTCAACAAGACAATTCAAAATATGGACTACTAAAAGATTTATGCTTGAATGAAACCTACTGTGAAAACTTAACTTCTGTACTTATTGATGGTATGGAAGGAAAAGTAAAAATGTCTGATAATTGTGTTAAAATTGGAGGGTAATAAAAATATAATTAGTTATTATTTATTTTTGTTAAATATATATAATTATTTAATTATTTTAGATCACTCCCATCTCCAGTTTTTGGATTAAATGTTGTTAGATCAAATCAAGTTATCTGGTATGTTTAATATATTTTTTCTTGTATATAACATAAAATATTTTTATTATCTTTATTTAGCATGAAATTTGAAGATCCTAATTATGGAAATGATTATATATATAAAGCTATTCGACTACAAGGAGTTGTGTATGTATTTTTTTTATAGTTTTCTATATAAATTATAATATTTAATTATTAAATATTATATAATAGAGAACCTCCAAGAGTATTAAAACCAAAGAATATGTCTGAAGAAAACTCTCAATCATGGAGACCTATGATTGGTATGACTCATTTAAATCAACGTGGAAGTCTCGGTATATCAGGTCATAGAGCTATATCGTATGTATATGTTTATGAAGCATTATTTTATATGAAAATGTATAATCAATAAATTCATAATTTTTAGGCATTATGTACCTAGAAATACAAGTAACTTTAACTCACAAAGTAAATACTATTAATATTTTACTTTTATACTTTTTATTTAATAAATATTTTTTTAATTTTTATTAGGCTACAGAAATAATTTCCGTCAAAATAGTCCTAGGCATCCAAATAATAATTGGCATACAAATCAAAATCAGTTTCCACGGAATAATCAAAATATAAACAATGGTAATAATTTAGATAGATATGGTCGCCAACAAAATAATTCTCATAGATCAGACAACAGCGCATATCCTAATTATGGAACTAATTATTCTTCTGGTCATCAATCTATGCAAAGAAATGACAGACCTGGATATTTCACAGCTGGCTATGAATCAAATAATTTTCAGTAAGTTAATATAAAATGAAATATACTTATACTTCATTTTTAATTTTAATCTCTATTAAAGACCTAGGCCTAGACAATCATTTAATAGCGGCTGGACTTCAAACAGAGGAACACAAAATAATCGTTATCATCCTTATAATCATATAACTCAAACTGTAAGTTTAATAAATATATAATAAATTATTTACCATAGGTAACTGTTTTGTACAATTTTTAGGGTGGTCCACGGCCTCATGGATATAATCATCATCGAAATTAATGTGCTAGCATGTTTTATATATTTAATAATATTTAAAAACCATTAAAAAAATATAAAAATATTATAATTTTAAATATTACTAGATGGATTCTGGTATATGTATATATATATTATTTTACTTTTCTTTTTTTTATAACAATAGAAAATAATTTTTTTCTTCAAATTTTAATTTTATTAAATGTAATTTAATTTAAAATTATTGTTCATTAGGTAACATTGTTTTATGGTAATTTTTATATTTAAAAATAAATGTTCAACTTTATTTAATGTGTATTATTCGTATATTATATGTATAATACATTCGAACAACAAAATAAATTTGTTTGAGAAGTTGTATAAGTGTAGCGTAAAGTTTGGTGGCCCTAGGGACTGTATAAGAACTTAAGCCCTTTTCAAAAATATTAAAATGTTTAAGAGGTCCAAACCCGAAATTTTTTTGAAAATTGTAGTTAATTAAGAAATATTAAATATTGACATTTACAGTAAATTGTATATATAACTATATAAGTAACTTTATGTAACCTATGAGATCCCCTTACCATATAATTTTTTTTTGTGTACGTGCCTGATGTATCTAATATATAATATATTATACTCTATCACAAAAGAGAATAATCACTTTTCGCGCATGTAGACTGAGCGCTATGGCAGTGCCGAGGCCATTTTTCTCCCACCTAACTATGGACGACCGTTTACGATTAATATTTATAATTAACATTATGCGCGGACGTGGATAAAAACCGGTCAGCCGACTGATTATTCTCTTTTAGGATGAAGTATAGTATATATTTATATAATATCTATATAAGTAATAATATATTCTGTTATTTATGAAAATCTATACAATTTTTAAAAATGTACCTAGTTAATATAATACATATAATTAAATTTGATAATAGTTGTCTTATATATTTTTAATAGAGTAATAGACAATATTAATTCCTTCAACAAGTACTACATTTTTCAACCAATAGATTAAACATTTGAAATATACTTTAAGTCGTACATAACTTAAAATTATAATAAAGTACTTTTGTTTATATTCTTCAATTATTTTATTATAATAATAAGTAATAAAGTATTTAAATATATTATATATTTAACACTAAAACCATATGAATTTTCAAATAAATCGTATAATTACAATTACTTTATGGTTTATTTTAAACATAATTATAAGTGTGTTACTTAATTTAATTATTTGAAAAATGTTCAATTGATTAAGATGGAATTTTGTACAAATATATGTAATTTATTGAAGCTAAAAATTTATTAATTAGCAGTTAAAAATTTTTCAGAAGCAATGATTGCTACATTTATTTCTCTGGCGTACACGCATAGAGTAATGTCTAACATTTTATAATCTTTTAATATGTAGGTGCATAGAATATTGTTAATTTAAAATGTTTTATTATTTTTTAATTAAAGACATTTAATAATTGAGAAAATCATCATGTATTCTATATTAAAATGGATAATAAATTTAATTTATTTTATTAATATAACAGAATGCAATAATTTTTTTTTGTATTTTGTAATGTCTAATTAAAATAGTTTTATAAAATTATCGATGTTAAATTCTAGTCAATATTAATGATAAAATCAAATAATGAATCTTTAATTCATCAAATTGTTTAAATACATATTCTGACAATTATGCCAGACTTTTTAGACTTATTAGTCTAATTGATTCTTGTTTAGTCAGTGTGTTTTGAGTGGGTGATGTCTAAAGCTTCTGAGCAAGGAAGCTCTATTAACTTGAACTGCTTATCAATTGGTTAACTAAGTTTTGTACTTGATCCTTAATATAAAATTGGATTAGTTAAGATATTATAAGATAATAATAAGATAAATGAGTGTAAAACTAAATTATTTTTAATGTTTGAGTAGATATATTTGTAATTTACAAATTAGTCCACCACCCAATAACTCCTAAACCAGGTTCTCTGACCGTGCCAATAACTGAATAAGGTGATTTTGATTTTGATGTTGCTATCTCACTTGTATCTAATAATCCACTATCTACTCCCGGATGAGTATCTACAAATTGTTCTGAGACAACACGGAATCTAACAGTTTCGCCAATGTCCATGTGTAACTCAACTATATCACCACAATTGTCATATTCCCAAACCCACACTTTGTCTTTCAAGTCAAAACGACTAGGATTTTGCATGTTTGCTGCTGGTATAAAAATGTCTTCAAAAAAACCGGTGGATAATACAGCTCCATCTAAACTAGAACTTTTTACTTTACCAATGAGTATTTCTTCTATGAATGGTCTATAAAAAAAAAAAAATATAATACATTTATAATATAATCATTAAAATTATTTTGGATATGTATATGAAATATTAGAAATAGTACACACCTGAAGACGATAAATCTAAATCGTACTTTAGAAAAATATGCACCTTCGCCTGGATATATTATCGAATCGCCTATTTCTAAAATATCAAATAACGAAATGCATAAACCAACGTTCATTACTACTTTATTGGCGAGCATTGAATTAAGGTGTATGACGATCCGTGATACCTGATCATCTTCTAGATGTGTCGGCTGTACTTTAACAACCTCTTCAAATTCACTGACAATAAACATTTCATATTCAAGTAAATCAAATTATAGTATTTTTAATAAACTTTCGTTGATAGTTGATACTAATCCCTTTCATTCATTATTTTTATTATTCATATTTCTCAAGTTTTCAAACATTTATTCTTATCACTCGTGTTGTTATCGTTTAAATGGCGGCATGGCTCTTTATTCTTATCTGAATGGTCCTTATCAGCCTACTGTTTACATAAATTTATTCTACAGAAGAACAAATCACTAACCACGTGAAATTTTGATGAATTTAATTTAATTTTTAATAAAATTATATTTTAACTTCGTTGTTGATTATACTACAAGAATGCCGTTAACTTATAATAAAAAAAAAGTGGGTAAAAGGATGAAGAAGATGCCAAACGTAACTTGGTAAGATTTATTTACTTAATTAATATTTTTGTATTTCCTTTTATATTTTCATATTTTTCAAATGATATAATCAATTTATATCGAATTCCTATAAACGAAATACATTTCTTTCAATTAATTGGTATATAATTGTTTCGGCATTTTAATAATAATTTTTATTATAAACAATAAATTACAGATATGATGATTTAGATGGTTATATCGTAACTTATTTTATATAATATTCAGTGATCTTAATACTAATATAAGTATTTTTGAAAACTTATATTATAAGTTTGGAATAAATGCAGTTTATAAAATAAAACGTTCTTAATTCCATTTAAAGACGTTAAAGATTATTAATGTCAACACTTTGATACGAGTATATGCACTATTATATCTACTATTATTCTATTGAATTATATTAATAAAAATGTATGTTAACTTTGTAGAAAAAATTATGAGAAAAGTTTAAGTAGAAATTTACATTTATATTGTTATATTATTATTAATTTAAGACATACACATTTTATCTTTGGAATCATTTGATCTCAAATTGAAATTTTAAAAGTTTTGTTTAATAATTAAATTTGTTTACGATTTAGTTCTCTCATAAAAGATCATTGGAATGATAAATTATCAGTTGCTAAAAATTTAAATAACTTTGGACTGACAAATGATCCAAGCAAATCCATTTTAACTGGTTTTACTAATACTCAACCACAAGAACACGGTGAAGAAATTAAAATACAAAATAAAAAGGTCAGTGAAATGTTTAATAAACCTACATTTGTTAACATTTATTTCACAAAAGAATGTAATGCATTTCTGACAAAATATTAGTCTGATTTGATTAAATTATTGAATGAAATTTCAAGAATTAGCTATTATTTGTTCAACATAAGAAATGTAGTTGGCAGCCAACTTTTGCGCATAGACATGGCCGCAGTGTAAGGCCGATCTGGAATGCTACCAACGATGGTTACATATTAGTCTATTGTTGATAAGACAGGTGAACAGATTAAAATATGTTTTGTGTACTTTATGTCAATGATGCAGTGTGATGAGATGATCGTACTTTGTTCATCAGTAACAACTACGAACAGATAATTTATTCGGAAGAGGAAACGAATGGGTGGTGCCTGACCGTCACCGAATACGTTTCTTATGTTGAACAGAGTGTAAAATGTAATCAGTTGTTATTGCGTAATATTTAAAAGGTTATAAATGAACTTAATGTATTCATATGCACCTCTTTATATATTATAAAACAATATGTAATGTATAATTTAATGATGATTTATATTTTGTGAAAAACTTAATTAAATTGCTAATACATATTAATATTTAATTGTCTTTCAGCATATTAAAAAAAATCCAACACAACCAGAAGTTGTCAAAATGTTAGAAGAACAAGCTAATAAACCCACAGGAATCAAACAAATTACATTACCACCAGGCACAGTAAAATTTTTAACTGATCTAATAGAAAAATATGGAGACAACTATAAGGTTAGTTTTTATTTTAATAAATTTAAAGAAATGCAATTTTTAGTATTGTTTGATGTGTTTACTGTATGCTTTCTAATATTATTTATTATATACAGTGAAACCTCCCTTAACGGACACCTCTAAATAGCGGACGTTTTTATGGGAACGGGAACATTTTCACCACTTTTATATGGGAAAACCCCTAAATACCGGACACTCTAAATAACGGACACTTTTATGGCAATTTAATTTCTAATTTTGATAATTTTTATTGTAATAATGATACATATTTCAAATAATATTTGATTGAAATAATATTTTAAACACATAATAGTGTATTTTGGGGGAAAATCCAAATACTCGTGTTGTATCCGACACCGACGGGAAACCCATGAGTGACACGGCGAGTAAAAACCCGGCGTTATACTATGTGCAATTATAATTTATCTTATCCGTCCATTATGGAATCGATAAAAACATTTTTCTAGTTTATGTTCTGTGATGTTATCCTACTCGTATATTTTTTTAATACGTATTTAGTTTATTTGTATTTGTGATTTCAATACATACGGTTTTGTAGTACGCAATGGCCAGCAAAAGAAAAAGAAAATTGAAAGAAAAAATTGAGATTCTTGAATTTTCGAAAATTTTTCCCCTCTGAATAGCGGACACCTCTAAATAACGGACAAAATTACGGCGACCGAGAGTGTCCGGTATTTAGAGGTTTCACTGTATTAGGTATATATTTTATATAAATGTTAAGATAAATAGTGATAATTAAAAAAAAAAAAAAAATTATTAATAATTGTAAATTTTTTAAATAAAAAACAATATAAATAAATATTCTCAATCACTTTATTAATTTCAGCTATTATAAGATTAATGAAAAAAAATAATAACCTTTATTATATATGTTTGAATAGACATTTTAAAACATAGTTTTATTACGTTTATTTTAGATATATTATGAATAATTTATGTTACAGGAAATGACAAAGGATCCAAAAAATGTTTACCAAATGACATGGAAACAGATACGTGCAAAAATTTTAACATTTAAAAGCATAAAGAAATATGAACATTTAATGCCACGGCCAATTGCCGAATCATAATTACATGTTAATAAATATAAGTTATTTTTATAATTAAATTAATTGTTATAAAAAAAAGTATACACAAGTCAATTTTTAACATGACACCAATTATTTCAGAAAATATATTTAATTTTTACCTTTTAATACACTTTATGTTCTATATTTTTTTTTTTAATTTAATAATATATATATTTAGTTTTTATAAACAATTACCATAGTTTTCTTTTTGTAATTGATAACATTTTTACTAAAAATAATGTTATATATTAAAATAAAAAATAAAATTTGGAAATCATAATTATGGAAAAATTAAAAAAAAAAATCATAGAACTTTAGAGTATATTCACATTTTACAATGTGGTATATATATGTATATGTTGAAATATTAAATATCTTAAATTGTTTTGAATACATATATATATATACTATACTGTAAATATATACATAACCACTGTTTCAATAAGAAAAAAAAACTTTCATGTTACATGTGGGAACTTAACTTTAAGAGCACTTTTCGGACTTCTAATACCGTTGAATGAATTTCGTTAGATCCTGGTTTTGTTTGAGTTTCTAAAACTTTAACTTGATGTGATCTAGATGGAATGCTTTTCAAATCGAGT
The DNA here is from genome assembly GCA_021307375.1 of Tetraneura akinire. NCBI lineage: Eukaryota > Metazoa > Arthropoda > Insecta > Hemiptera > Aphididae > Tetraneura > Tetraneura akinire. Next base: position 8,219,744 of record JAIUCT010000010.1, read on the forward strand.
ACATTTGAGATCTGTTCTGCACCAAGGGCTCCAGGTACATCCTGTAAAAATTTTTTATTAATTAAATTGAATTTTGCAAATAAAATAGGTTTTATATGTGGGGAAAAGCTATGATTAAGAATATGTTAAATATTATATCATAATACCTATATTGAGAACATACTAAAATACTTTCCATGAAAAATAATGATTAGAACACTGTATTTACACCATAAATTAATAAAAATTAAAAACTTTTCATACCAGTATTCAATATAATGTACATCAAATTAATTACTAATAATTGTAATTATTGGTAGATATGTTTAAAATACTGAAAATACCTGTTTGTTAGCAAGAACTAAGATGGGAACAGAAGCTAAACGGGCATCACCAAGTAATGATTTGATCTCGCTCACAACAATTGATAAATTTGAATTATTACTGGCGTCAACAACAAATACCAATATATCGGTGTCTTGGAAAAACTTGGCCCAGTATCTTCTTACACTTTCTTTACCGCCAACTAACAATAATAAATAGACATACATACTTATAAATAATTATGGTACATCCAATAAACAAGTCTAATGTAAAACTGATGTACAAACATTATTCATGTTTCATAATTTCAAATGTGATTATTTAAATTAATTTATATATATTAATGATTGATTATAAATTATATTTGATTGAACTTTTAATATGTATAAATTAATAAACTAGATAGTTAAATACATTATAATTTATTACAAATGGTTTTTAATATTTAAACTTATTATTTCAAAATAATTAGATTTTTTTTCTTACTTTCCCAAATGTTGATAGTAGGAGATGTTCCGTCCGATAACGATGTGACGTTAAATCCTTCGGTTGGTTTGTAAATAGAGCTCAAATTTATACTTTTCTGTCCGACTTCCTTGACAATTTGTGACACCAATGTTGATTTCCCGGATCCTTCCAAACCCAATACTAATACTTTCTTTTCCAACGATTCTTCCAGCTAAACAGATACAAATGTAATCGAACACAAATTTTATTTAAATTTAAAACCAATATAATATGTACTGTGAATTATTATTCTACTCGCCTTCGAAACGTCTTCAAAACCCTCGTCGTCGGCACTGTTCTGTCGCTTTTTCCATGTTCGGTATGCGGCGTACGTGCACACGCCCAAGACCAGTCCCGACGAGACCACGACTAGAGCTTTAAACTTGTAGCCCATCGTACAATTGGCAGTTAATAAACTAGGTAACGAATTTTGTAAACTCTGAACACAACGTCATTGCTTTGACAGACTAGCGTAGAAGTAGATTTGTACGTAAAGATATTTTGTATTCGTTATCACATCGAGGTTGATAAAAGTGATAAGCGGACTACATGGAAGAGCCAGCATAACACAAAGCTAGTACGTTTTGTTATTTTGCCATAATAATAATATAATATCAATAATCTATTATGTATTTATTATTTATGTACCTAATATAATATTGTTCCCCCCACAGGGTCGGACTGATGACAGGTCCAGTGGTGTACTGTCCCATACGATAGTGGCCAGTGGGCCGCTTCTCCCGTATTTAGGTTGTGGGTGGGATAATTGTAATAATTTTTACCATGATCCATGAATAAATAGATTTATTCAGTGGCATATTTAGGATTTGGTCAATGGGGGGGGGGGATAGATATCGGAAAAAATTAAATTGACCCATGAGGGCGGGGATAGTGTTAGGTATAAAAAATATCCATCTACTAAAAAAAAAATGTTATGAGGGTCGGAGGGATTTATCTCCTATTTGCCCCCTCCATAAATACGCCACTGGATCTACTTAGCCTGAGCACGGTCTTATAACATAAAACCAGTACGTACTTACATTTTTAATGGCACGATATTGAGAATATAAATATATTATAATATAATATTTATGTATTTTTACTACATCTTGATTATAAAATTTATTGGTTATAGCATATACCTAGATAATATAAAGTAAATAATATAATATATTAAAATTGGTAGGTAATGTTATAATTTATAAGTACCTACTATAAATACACGCGTTCATTTGTTGTATTATATATAGGTATTAGGTAAATAAGTAGGTATTATAATAATAAATTTTCTCGTTAAATTGCACGATTTAATATGTTTGGTCCTCAGAAATTTTCTAGTCCTGACTATTAAAAAAAAAACTTCATTAAACTAAGTATAATTTAATTTATTATTTTTAATGGCATCTGCAGCTTGTATATAGTAAATTTACTTATTTTAAACTTTAATACTTTAATAACAATAAGGATTTCAAATTTTCAATTTTCTAATTTAAATTTAGTAACCTTAATTTAGAAAAAATCTTTAAATTTTATAAAGTTGGGAAAGTTGATAGATACCTCGTACCTAAAACCTAATTATTACTTAGGTACAACATTTATTCAATTATTGTAATATTTAATTTCAAGTTTTTAACATTTTTTTTTATTAGTAAACAATACATAAGCTTTTAATAGTGTATTATTAAATAAATAATGTGTGTATTGTGTACATAAGTGTTTGGTGTTATATTATGGCAATTACTTGAGTTGGTACCTATATTATATTATAAATTTATAATATATATATTATATATACCTATGAGCTATGACAACTATGTCCTGTGGGTTGTGAGAATGTGAGATAATTTTGAATTTTCCTGAAATTATATAAATGGCTATAGTATAAATTATAATATTTTTAAATAGCATAAGATAAATACAATTTTTAATAACGATTTTACTCTATACAGTTTGCTGTTTTACTGTTTTAATAGTGTATAGCCGCGTGTAGGTATAGTTTGAAACCACTGAAGCAATGGCGTAATTTTATGTTGTGTTTAAGAAAGGGAGAATTTGCGTATTTTGCATTATTTTGGTTTTAGATACACATTACACATAAAAAATAAAAATATTTATAATGTATTGTGTGTTCAGGAAAAAAATACATATAACAAATATGTACCTACCTATTCTGAAAGTATTAACTCAATAGACTTCAACGTGAAAAATCAAAAATCACTTTAATTTTTTTTTGAAAAAAAAATATTCGTTTGTTTGTCCCTATTATCTAATAATAAATACCCCGAACATCGAAAAAAATGTAAATTACACATTAATGTGCATACAATTTAGATGTAGAAATCAGATGGAGAGAAGCTGCAGAGGATATAGGGACAGATGGCAAGATCCGTTTTTAGCGGCATGGCCTTAAAGGCCGATAGCCAAAAAGAAAAAATAAGATGATTGATCTTAAATTCTTATATACTCGTATTATAATCCTAATATTCGGATTTATAATTAGACATTTTTAATAAAGTGAATATTAATTTTGTTACATCTTATTACATAGGTACTTGTTTACACTACTTAATATAATGCATGGTCGTGTTTAGGATTTTATCATATGTATTATGTGGGGGATATATATGTAATGGAAAATATTAAATTGACATTAAAGGGGTAAGAATGTAATATATATTACATAGGTAAAAACTAAAAACCATTTCATCTATCAAAAACTATTACTTATTATATAGAAAAAGGATCAAGGGATTATGGGATAAAGGGATTAAGAATTTGGGAGATTTATCCTTCATAATATAACTCGAATACCTATTTGGATAATTTTGAGAAATTTCCCCTGGCTTAACAAGTAGTTAGTTTTCAGTGAAGTCATATAATACCTATATTAATATAATATAATACATCCTACTCGTATATTTCGATATACGTATATAATAATATATTATCTCACTACTTAGTCATTTTTTAAGTAGTTTACTCGTTTTTGAATCACTTTATTGACGTACATACTATTATTTTAGATTGTATTTCATATGGAAATTCAAATTATATATATTGTAGTTAATTTTATCAATTCAAGTTGATCTTATCAAGTTCGCGACCCATAAATACGGAAACTAGTTCGCACGAACGATTTCGACATAAATAATTAGTTTGATTGTAAATAGGTATATTAGGAATTTGGGATTTGGATGCTGCAGTAAATTTCTTTTGTTAATATTATCGAATAGTAAAACATTAATACCTACGTATAATTTTGTGAATAACGTTAAAAATAAATACAGTATAGGTTAAAGTTAAATATTTTAATTTTGTATAATTTTATGTAGGTATAATACTTGTATACTCATAATTCATAAATAATAATAATATTTATTATTTTATTAAGGAAACAATTTTTGTTCTTTACGTTGAATTTTGGATAATATTTAATTAATTCGAAATATAGTTGATGTTCTTTTAGAAACCTAATAAAATTGATGGTAAATTGATTGTAAATATTTGTAATATAATAATTATTGTTGTTTTATTTCCTTATAATTATTTTTATGAAATCTACAAATATTATGATTCGTGGTAAGAGCAACAAAATTAAAAAATAAATTTATGATCTTACCCGGAATCGCATTGTACAATATTATTACATATTATAGAATAATATTTTATTACGAACAATATATAGATAGGATTACGATTAAATGCGTGCAGTTAGATTAGATATTACGTTAAAAATAACCAAAAATATACCAAAAAAAAACAGTATAATATATAATATTAATGTTGAAATAATTAAACGTGAAACTTATTTTTAAAATTTAAAAAGAAAAACGTCAATCGTTAAAAATGATTAATTATATTTCCATCGATATTTTGAATATTTCCTTGTATTTGTAATATATTATACTAATAAATAATAATAATTAAACATAAATTAAATGTATATTATTACATTTTTATTTAATATAATGTAATAATATAGTGATGGACCATATTTTTTTTTTTTAAATTAAATTTATTATTATATAAATCAATTGTTTAATAATTATATTTTTTCCTATGTTAAGTTTGTTTTTATAATCTTGGATTTATAATAGTTTTAGTCCTAAATTCACTATTATATTTTTTGGTCACATCTCGTATATATTATGTTTATACGAGTAAAATGTATTTTGTTGTACCCATAAATTAATTAAGGTGAACAAAAACAAATAACTCTGGGGGGAAGGTTTGAACCCTAAACCTTCCCCACCCTTGTGCATGAGGGGCCTGTTATGAGACAAATTTGAAGATGGTGTGTATTATACTATTATCTATTTATCTGCACACTGGTGGGAGGAAGGGCAAAGAAAAATATTATCTTATACTATTATACGTATAATAATTATCTAATATATAATATTATTATTATTATTATTATTATTATTATTATTATTATTATTATTATTATTATAATTATTATTATTATTATTATTATTATTATTATTATTATTATTATTAT
>JAIUCT010000010.1:8225064-8267056 GCA_021307375.1 Tetraneura akinire
ATTATTATTATTATTATTATTATTATTATTATTATTATTATTATTATTATTATTATTATTATTATTATTATTATAATATTATTATTATTATTATTATTGGTGTGTTTATTTAGGATTTTTAATAATATATTATTGGTCGATTCGTAGAAAGTCTGGGGAACATATTATATTCCATAACGTCATCATTTATTTTATATTACGCCCTCCTCGGGCACAATATTATACGCGAACTTTTTAATTATAGTCGTCGACGCGCGTATATAACAAAATTATATTATCAGCGTATACAGGAAAACGTACGCGAAAAACCAGTTTCAAACGTTAGTTAGGTACCCGGTCGCGGATTAATATACCGCTAACCGTTCGAATATAATAATTTCAATATGAAGTTTATTTGATTTTTTAAATTTTTTATGTACAATTGTAATTTCGCCCGACGCGCACGTCGATTTGTCGTTCGACAGTTGCGAGCTGTAGTAGTCGATTAACAAAATTTTCTTTCTCTTTTGTTATATTTTTTATTTTTTTTTTTTTTTTATCGCCGATCAACGCCAAATGGATTTATAATGAGACGTTTCTTAAAAAAATTTAGAAAAATTAACTTTGTTATTGTAATATCGTATCGCGGTTACATTAAGTAACACGTCGCTGACCGCATTATTATTACCGCGTCCGTTTTCATTTCTAAAATATTATAATATTGTATATTATTTCGTCGTTTTTTTTTTCTATACTTCCATCGAGTTCGGAATCGATAAAGTGTTATATTATTACATCGTTTCGTCATCGGCCATGAATTATTATTTCCTTTATTGGTTGGCATGTTTTTGTTTTGTTTTCAAAGGTATGTATATTTTATTGTAATATATATCGTCCATAATCTCGCTCACGACACTTGCAATTTTTTGACGTCGTATAACAAAATAAATCTAACGAAATCCGTGGTGCGGAGGTATTATTTTTGTATATATATATCACATATGACTTATATGTATAATATATTCGACGTTCCACGGGAATATTATAAAATCGAAACGTTTATTTTTGAAACCGCCACATAGGTATTAATGGTATTATACTATAAAAAATTAAAAATAAATATTATGTTAAATAAATTGTTGTTTGTTATAGGGTCGAACGTCTTGTGCGATAGAACTGTCGAACACTTATTATCGTGCACAAAGTTGGTAAAACTATTTTCTATTTATTGTATAATAATAATAATTAATAATATAGATATTGCATTAGTTTTAACTTTTTATCTGTTCGAAAATGAGATTTTATTTGTTAGTTGTTGTTTTTAATCTTTTATAAAATTATTGATTTTAGAATGTTCCTCCATACACACTGAATATCAAATATCAATTGTTATGACGATAGAATTCGAAATAAAATATATTTATGACTTTATGTATAACGTTAAAATAGAAGATATTATATTACTGCAGTGGCGGGTTTAATTTCATTATAAATGTTATAATTATAATATATTTTAACACCTACGTGTTTATTATATGATATTAATGTACATAGTCATTAAATATTGATTATATTATATTTAATTTTTTAAAATTAATATTTACTTTAGTTAGGTGTAGGTAGGTACTAGGTATAGGTACGTCAATACGTTATATCTAAATAGATTGATCTGTTTTTTCCGCCTTATTAAGCGTTCGATATACGCGTTATCCGAAATTATTGTCTGCCGGATCGTTTGGTATTGAACTGTAATAATACGTTTTGGTATTTTAATAAATTGCAATTGAAATTCATATAATTAGTGATGAATGATGATAATATACAAGTTCATTAAATATATGTAAATAGTTCAAATATTTAGTGATAACAATAAAGTCAATAAGGAAAAATTATACCTAATATATTTACTGTAAATTGATAATGTACATTTGATTATTATAAAGACTATAATATACTATATCATTATTGTAGAGATATGTTTATGGATTTCGTATTAATTACAATTTACCATTACCACAATGGCACATTGGCACAGTTCAATATATAAAACTCAAACTCAAAGTAACATAATAATTATATAATATTGTAAATAATAATAATTATTATTTTAGGATTTAGGTGCATGAAAATTCATTTATAATAGTTAATTGTATATTATAAATTTATAACTATACTTTTTTACTTAAAAAATTGTATTATTGTGTTATGATTTTTCGTAATATGATTACGAAAAATCATAATATTTATTCTGTATAATATTATTGATGTACAGAAATAATTTATATGAATTTGCTACCGGAAATAATGACAAAATGAAATTATATATTATAAATAATATTACACTATACCTATACATATTATTATTATTATTATTATTATTGTTATTATTATTATTATTATTATTATTATTATTATTATTAACAATACTAAAATTTTATTCATGGTCTACCGATTTTAAAATAGTGTTCAAATTAATTAATTTGTTGAATGGAATGGGTAACGTTGTTATTAAACTTTGTATTTAGACATATTAACTAATATATAGGTATGTATGTAATCCAGGTATTTTATAAAGAGAGGTTCAGAAATTATATCAAATATTATTATTTAATTAAATATATTACAAATGAAAAAAATAAATGTTAATTTTTATAGTGTTAATATAATAATATATTACTATATTAGTATTCATACTTTGTATAAAATTTCAATGGAGTGGGGTCTGGAATCGAAATCCCCCTTTTGGTACGCTACTGATGACACCGTCTGGCAAGCGAGGTTTTCGGTTATATTATACAAAACCCCTGACTACCTGCACCAGTATCAGGTTTACATAATATTATGTATTAGGTTGCTATTATGTAGTCCCTTGGGGCGTAGCCCCATCCCCACGAAGAGTGGTGCGAAACGAGCTATTCCTTATACCTACTTGAAAATAATATAATTTATAATATATTTTAATTCATTTTGTCATCATTGCCTACTGTTGTTAGGAATTGTCGTAATTTCCGGTAACTTATTGTATAATATTTACGAAAAGTTTCACGAATACTATGAAATATTCATTTATATTTATATTGCATTAATAATAGAATTAATATTTTTTTTTTATTTTAAATATTGGGATTTAAAAACGAAATTTTAACTTTCATATTTATCTTTTTCTCAAAAGACAAAAAACTTATAATGTGTTAATTTAATAGTTCGTTCGTTTGTTTGTTTGTTTTATTCATATGTTCATTGAAAAATGGACAGTGTAAAATAACTATAGTTTAAGGATACAAATATAAAATGTATTTAATAATTCAATAATAGCTTTTTACAACTTAAACAATTTTTTAAATGAAATTATTTTAATTTAAAAAGAAAATTATATTTTAGTGTGGTATCAGTGACTTAATAATTTAACGTTATATTATAGTGATTCATTTATCTGTTCAAATGAGAATTGTATTGATTCGTCATTGACTTGCGATGGTCATGCTGATTGTTTAGATGGTTCAGACGAAACCCAAAGTTTATGCTCAAAATTATTCACCAAGTATAAGATATACCAGAAAAGTAATGTTTTTCAGTGTACTTATTTTTTGCTTTTTACGTTTTATAGATGTCCGGGTTTGGCGTTTCGTTGTAAATACGGGGCATGTATAAATAAGAATTTAATATGTGATGGAAATAAGGACTGTGTTGATGGTTCTGATGAAAGTGCACCCGAATGTAGAGTTAACAGTCAAATCGGTCATGCATCTAATAATCAACAAAACAGTCAGTCAGTATGCCAGTAAGTAATTTTTAAATTATTTTATTTTAATTGTAACAAAATGTAAAACAATAATTAAACTTATTATACATGCCTACCTGTATATAAATATATAATTTAATAGGTATAGACGAATAATTTTAATTAATTCAATTTAAAAGTCATAAGCATACATAATGATAAGTAATAAATTAATAAAAAAAGCAAGGGAAGGGATACAGGTGTAAAGAGGATAGTGTAGAATTTTGATTAACATTTGAATGCAATGATAAATCATTACATTCGTGAAAACGGTTTTGAGCGAAGTTCATCAGATAATATAATATATACCAGCGTTTCTCAAACTGTAGGTCGCGACCCTCTGGGGGGTTGCGAGTCAATTTTTGAGGGGTTGCGAGAAGCTATTTTAATTATACACATTGTAAGAAATGAATATTTTTTTAAATTGTATAAACTATAGAAGTATAATGTATAAAGTAATATAAGAATTATTACGACAGGTATTTTTGGTATGTCGTTATCGCAAACATATTTCGATAAAATATGACGATAAAGTCGGAACTAGACAACTAGTCTGTAAAATAAAGTAGTAAATAAGTAATAAAATAAAATAAAATGTTTTTTAAAATACTTTTTAGTTTTTTGATTCTGTATATGTAAAACTATGGCTATGGGGGTCACGATAGATTTTTGGAAGAAAATTTGGGTCGCGGTCTTAAAAAGATTGAGAACCACTGATATATACTGATTAAAATTTTTACATTTATCAGCCTCTACGTCCAATATAAATAATTTATTATAAAACCCCTAAATGAGTCACCTATACATATCCAAATCTGACAGTACTTCGCTTAGAATCGATATTCGAATGTAATGATTTATCTGATTTAAATGTTAATTAAAATTTTACACTATTCTCTTTACACTTGTATCCCTTCCCTTGATTTTTATACATTAAACAGCTATAAAAAAAAATCGTAAATGTAGTAATTGGAACTGAGTTAAGTAAAATGTGTTTGAGCATCAATAAGATTTTCAAATTTTTTTAACATTATTATAAATTAAAGAAATATAATAATAATCTGCAAATATATACCATAAATTAAATATTATAGATTTTACTAAAATTTCAACTTAAAACACCTATATAAAAATTTTGAAACTTCAGATTTTTCTATTTTGGAAATACGTTAATATATATATATATATATATATATATAAGGATCCTTTATTAAAATTTCCAAAAAATTTTCATCTTTTTTGCTTTTCTAATAATTTTTATTGTAAATATATTGAGTAATAATAAGAATATTACATGTATGGTTTCTAAGATTTTCGATTAAATTAAAAATATCAACTTTAAACAGCTATAAAAAATTTCTTTGCAGACTTGGGATTTTTCTAATACTTTGATATCATGTTAAGTATTATCATTGATTATAAGTACTTATTTATAATCAATGGTAATTTGTGTGTATACAGTATACTTCAGTAAAATTTTTAGACTTATAATCCAAAACTGCTAATTTTATTAAACACTATACACATAAAAGCGAGAATTTTAAGAAATATTCAAAGTACTGTATTTTGTAGAAAAATTAACGTAAAGGTTCCAAAATTTACCACATATATATATAGTACCTATGTGAAGACCCAATAACGTTTTCAAGTCTCTAACTTCAAAATTGCTTGAGTTAACACGTGAAATATATTGAAATCGAATTCGTCGAAATTTTAGTTTTCGTGAAAAATGCCATCTATTTTTTCGTCGTTTTTTCTATCTATTTATCTATCTATTCTATCATATAGGGTTAATTTTGAGAAATTCGAAAAATGACCTAAATAAAGTACCAACTACATCCACTTTTAAACCGGAAATATATGCTATTCATGAAAATTGGTGCATTGTTTCGAGTAGAGAAAGTGTCTTCAAACATAAAAAGAAAAAAAGACACACATCATTGTAAAACAAATACATTCTTCGCTTCGCTCAGAATCTAAAAAGCTTAAAATAACGTATTTTAGTACTCGAATTTATTTTTATGTAAATATCATATTTTAAATATTTGCGTATAATCTAGTAGGTATAATTTAAATTTAGTATTCTATTATCAGTATATAGTATACATTATTATGTTAATTTGCTTTATAAATTTATAGAAACGTAGATGAATTTAAATGTATGAATGGACAATGCATTGATAATACGAGTATTTGTGATGGAGTTCAAGATTGTCGTGATGGATCTGACGAAACAGCAAGTTTGTGTGCAAATATTTCGTAAGTGAATTGATTTAAAAAAAACTCGAGTATACCTACTGTGATTTATATTTATAAATTTTGTATAATTTTACATATTAGATGCCCAAAGTATACATTCAAGTGTAGATATGGCGCATGTATTAGCAAAGAGAGTAAATGTAATGGTGTTAAAAATTGTATAGATGGTTCTGACGAACAACAGTGTCCTACAAAACCAATTTCGAAACCAAAACCTCCAATTGTCGTGCCTTCTAATACGGAGGCTAATACACATTTTACTACGGAATCTAATACACAGTCTAATACGGAGTTTAATACACAGTTTAACAAGTACTCACTTTTATTTTCTTAATAACACATTAAATGATTTAAGATACCTATTATTGTTTTGTAAATTTAAAGAAAGAAATGTGAAATACCGGACACGGAAGGCAGTATATACTCGTACATTAATTCAAATAAAATATTATCTCCTGGGTCTTTAGTTGATCAAAATCAAGTAATCAATGAAAATTGTAAAGAAGGATATTTTAAAATTGATCGTTATAGACACATGAGATGTATAGAAAACGGTCAATGGGAAATGTTTGTTACTGATAAATTATGTCTGAGTGAGTATTTTATACAAAAGAAAGCGGTCAATACCTATGCTTATTTTATTTTACGTATTGTTGGTATAAAACGTTTAATTAATTAATTTTATTATTATGTTTAGTTTTAGTATGTACATTAATTATTATATGTATTTATCATTTTAGAAATGTGTCCAGCTTTGACATCGGACAATTTAAAATTCGATTGTTTTACTAATGGCGTGACTGTTGATTGTTCAAAACCAATGCAGAATAGTACTAGAGCGATACCGAGCTGTAAATCTACACATAAATTGCCAAATGGAATTGAACTTATTCCAACAGTATTAATTTGTCTTCCCGATGGACACTGGGATGGTCTTCTAACACTATTTAAATGTGTTCCATGTAATTATAATGTATACAGATATTATTCAAATACTTTTAAAATTAATGTGTGGTGTATGACGTATGAGAAATTAAGAAATGCCATTATAATTATTATTTTTCATTTTTTCTCATTAATATTAAAGTTCACAAAGAATAAAATATATGAATATCTAACCTATATTCGATTCTAAAAACTTATTAAAAATTAATATATAATTAGTTTAACATATTATTTTAGCTTGTGGTAGAGTGTATGTACAACATCAGGTACTGATTTCTGGTGGTAATAATGCATCAGTTGGCACAGCGCCATGGAACGTTGGTATTTATGAAAAGAATGATCAATCATCTTATGACATGATATGTGGTGGAACGTTAATATCTGAAAATTTAGTAGTGTCTGGTAAAACCAATTCGTACTTACATTTAATGAAAAATAAAATAAATTTATATGTATGATGTATGAAAAAATAATAAAATTTATTATTAGCTGCTCATTGTTTTGATCGAAGCTTCACTGGTACGGATAAAGTAATAACTAATAATGGGATTTATAAAATCGGCATTGGGAAGTACAAGAGAGATATTGCTATTAAGGATAATCCATATACTCAGATTGTTGATGTAAGTAATAAAATTAAGAGTATAATATTTATTTTATTTTTGAAATTATAGTTTGGATCAATAAATGTACCTAATTGTAATATAGGCATTATACATTCATGCAAATCGAGATTATTTTGGTTCAGTTGGTAATTATTTTAATGATATAGCTGTTATTGTGTTACCATCAAAAGTCATTATAAGCGATATTGTTTTGCCAGCTTGCATAGATTGGGATAGAAAATACACTATTTCAAATGGAACTCCCGGAAAGGTATAATGCTGTGTATTTAATTTTTAATAATTAAATATTTTGAATTGTATCACTTTTAGAGAAAATTTAATGTATCACTTGATTCTAAAGAATTTTTATGCATAACCCAACTTGCCCAACTTATTTTCAACTAGTAAATTTGATGAACACACCCATATATTTCTTGTATACACTATACTCTAATATATAACTTAACTCGATTTAACTATATAATTATTTTAATTAATCTTATTTGATTTTGTAAAAATTAAAAACAAAACATAAAAACAATATTGAATGTCTAAAATACATTTATTTTATCATGTATTTTATTATGTTTAATTTAGTTATTTCATAAAATAACCAATAAGGCAGTAAGATTGTAAATAAAGTAACTATAAATATATTTTATATTTATTTTATATTTTTACTAATTTATTTTTACTTTTATTGAAGATTCTGAAGGTTTGAATATTATGTTTTATTCGATTTTTAAGCATATTGTTGTTTTATAGATTGTTGGTTGGGGTAAAACAGAGACATTAAAACCAAGTAATATATTATTGGAAGCTAGTTTACCATACATTGACCAGAATACGTGTCGAAGTATTCAAAAAAATGGATTTCAAATATTTGTTACTGCCGATAAATTTTGTGCTGGTTCAAAATCCGGTAATAATGAATCTAATTATTAATTAGGTACCTAATATAGTAATATTAATGAAGTTATTATTTTTTTTTTTTTTTAATTATTTTGGAAAATATTTTTATTAAATATCATACAATGAATACATTAATTGACAATAATATATATTATTGAATAAAAATAAAAATTTGAATATTACAAATAATAAAGTTAAAAACTCAAAAATGACTTGAAAATGCATTTAAAAATAATTAATATTTCATATTGTTTAATGTTCAATTATTGTATACTCTGTATGCTGTATCTGTACATTATAAGTTTATAAATTATAACTTTATCCAATAATAGTAGTTATTCTTATTAAGTACTTATTTTAGTATTTTAATAATACTTATTAAAGGTTCACAGATCTTTATACATTAAGTTTTGTTTCTACTTTCTACTTCATTTTATTATCCATGGACATTAGACGTATAAGTTAAATGAAATTAAAATTTTTAAATTTCAGGACAAGCAGTTCACGAAGGAGATAGTGGCTCGGGATTAACTTTTGTTCAGAATAATGCTCATTATTTAACTGGAATAGTGAGTGTTGATGACCCGAATATAAAAGATTCAATCGCACTTTTTACGGACGTTAGATATCACGTCGAATGGATTCGTAAACTATATTACAATTTGACTAGTGTATAATTTTTTTTTTTTATATGTGTATATAATATAATTGAGAATATGTTAAGAACCGATATAATAAAATATCCTATAATATCCTCGACTTTCATAGTAAAATCTTTAATCGTGAATAATCGTTAAATTGTATAATCCACAGTTTTAAACGTATTATTTTTAGGATTTAGGATTTATTTGAGGGAGGATAAGTAAAAATGTTAAATGTATTAACTATACGAGAAACTTTTAATTGGTGGCGCTTAATATATACATATATTTAAAAAAAAATACATTTAATATATTTGTAAAATTCATTTTTGAGGCCACGGAGATTGTACTGCCCATATATCTTACCCTAAATAGTAAATAGTCACTGTACTGATAAATTATGAGTTAATGACAATAAATTCTTAAGAATTTTAAGTGTATATTTTTTAAATTTAACTATACCTATGCATTTTGTATTTGTTTTTTCAGTGCTATTATACGAAACAGATAATTTATTATTCTAATGTTATATTTTTAGAATATATATTTTTATTGCCACAATATAAGAAGTAAAATATTAAAAATAAATATACGTATTTTATATATATTATATTTATATGTAGACGTACTTTTGTTCGTGTAGTTTTATTAATACCTATTATAATTTTTTTATATTTTTTATCGTGCTCGCAGGGAAATCCGAAGAAGTTCATCGGATATTATCGGTTATTTATTTAAATTATTTTGTTAAATACCGTTTCACAATAATATTTATTACTGATTTGCACCAACTCGTTTTTAATATAAGAATTAATATTATATTACTCACATTATTTTCAAGTAGGGATAACGATATAAAAAAACGAGTTCACACAAGGTGAGATATTACGCGTATTGTTATAGCGCGTCGAGATGAGATGAAGTCTTTCGAATTAATTGGTCTGGTTTATTATTATTTATTATTATTATTTCCGTTTACAGACGTATACTCATCGAATATTTAAAATAACAAAATATAATTTCAAAGTTTAATTTTACAGGGTGTACGTGCAGTGGGCACATACAGGAAGATTGATAATAATTAATTAGATGATTTATTATCTCGAACAACGTTACGAGTATATTGTAGTGTTATGGTAAAAAATCAAACGAGGAACCAATTTTACTCGAGACGGCATATTTTATTATTATTGTACATACTAAAAATAGTATAATAGCCAATCGCACACGTCATAAATTTATAATGGATTTAATATCGTAATATTGTAATAATTAGGTATTATATTCGTAAATAATTTTACACTGCGCTCGTAGAAGGCAGTAGCACGCAAACGAATCAGTACGCAAACGCGTCGTTTGTCCTTCGGTCTACTGTGTAAACGCGTGTTTTTTTTTATAGGTACGTCCACAATATAACTGAGACCAATCCCATGTTTTCGTATTCGACGTTTAAATATTAAATAATAATAATAATCGTTTATTATCACTTTATCAGCTATCGCCGAGTGCAATCACGATGAATCTCGTGTCGGGGATTGTTGTAATAAATTGCCAAGAATCTCGCACATTTCGCGGACGTCTTAAATTTTTCAACGTTCGTTAACATTAATAAATAGGTAATAATAATATTATTATTGTAACGACGGTCCACGGTTTCGAGGTGAAGCCAGTTTTAAATTTATTCATGATACGTAAATATAATAATATAATATTGTTGTATACTTGAGATGATATTTAGACAATCATATTTTTAATAATATGATAATATGGTATCGATATTTCAAGATTATTTTTCTATTCAAACACTTTATTAATCGTTAGTCGCCAATTCGCCATCGTCGTCCACGTCGTTGTTGTCGTCGTCGGCCATGAAGTTTACGTATTCCTGGTTCGCGTGTTTACTATATATTTTAATTTTCGGTATGTACCTGCTCATAATCATAACGATGATAATAATAATAATAATAATAATAATAATAATAATAATAATAATAGTGATATAGTCTTAATTACTATTATCAATACGACTTTTTAAAAATAAATATATTTATTACTGTAAAATCACGACCAAGGCTGTTTTATAGTATTTGGCATTTATTCAGACCGTTGTTTTTGAACGTGTTGTTTTCTCACAATAAAATGCAATTTTGTCATTTTTGTATAAAAAAAATATACCACGTTTAAATATTCAATGTTTTGGAATTTAGGATGATGCGGTCGATATCGGTCAATTTACTGCTTACGCACAGTATTATTTATATTTGTAACTGTATAGTAGATTAGTAGGTAATTTATAATTACCTACTAATAAAGTAAATTAAATATTTATGATCACTGATTTGCTACAATATGAAAATTACTCTGGTCCAAAAAATTAAAATATGTTATTGTTTATTCATAAAGTTTTGAGAATTTTTACGGTTTAGTTAATAATATTAAGTGTAATTTATTAATATCTCTAAAATTTATAACGTATTTAATAATATTAATATTAATAATAATAATAATAATAATAATAATAATAATAATAATAATAATAATAATTAATAATTTATATGAGGTATATGAAAATATACATTTTTCTCATTTACAATTACAAAGTAATACTTCAATACTTCAAATGAATATAAATTAGAAAAAAATACGAGTATAAATATGAATATTTGAATAAAAATTTTTGTAAATTATATTTAAAATCGTAGAAAAAATTAACTAATTCCAACTATTCTTAGATCCTCATAATTTAAAATTTGCTAAAATACTAAAACGATAGCCCTGGTAATAATGTTTATTATAATAGTTACGTTTTATACATTCACAATATGTTAATTATTATTGTTCTAGGAACTGGAATTTTGTGTAGAAAACTCGAAAAACGACAAACCTCAAATTGTTCAGAGTTGGTATCTATATTATATTTTATATACATTACGTTTATATGAATTTCGCTTAAATTTTATTTCAAATTTTCTGATCCTACTAGTGCTTCATTTACACTTTTTGGGGTCAGGTAGTTGATTATATTATGTATAATGACTTCTCATTTTAAAAATAAAATACAAATAAATTGTTTATATTTATAATAAAGATAAAATATATGGGGTCTTTTAAGGATCAGATATCTAATTAATGCTTAAAGTTAACCCGCTGTTACATATTTCAGAAAAATTAATTACTCAATGGAAGATGAAGCGTTAAATTTAATATTAGTAATGACTAGCACTAAATGAGTACAAAATTTTGGCACTACCGCGAAAATTAGTGCTTTAGGTACACCTGCTATTACACAGGGCGGAAAATTCGAATACCCACCTAAAAACGAAGCACTAATTTTTATATTAGTATCTTTGAATAGCCACTAATTGAGCACTAAATTTGAGTACTATAGAAAAAATTAGTACTAAAGTACAGTCCGCCGCGTGAAATTAGTAGAGAAAGGTAAGCGTTGCCATAACTTTTTATTGGACATAGCACTAATTTCTATATTTGTTTCACTATATCACTAAATTAGCGCACTAAATATTAGCACTATCACTAAATTAACGCACTAAATATCGGCACTATCGCAAATTAGTGCTCGTTATATCCTTTAACTTTACGGACCTATTAAAGGGGATGGGATATAATAATAATAATAATAATAATAATAATAATAATAATAATAATAATAATAATAATAATAATAATAATAATAAACATGTATAAAACTATAAAAGATTTGAAGAACAATAATTAACACATCATAATAATACATATAATATAATTACAATATACCTGTATATTATATAATAACACGATTCCATCACAATAAAAAAATCTATTATTGCACTATCGAGGCACTATGAAATTTCCTACTAGGATATTATTATATCATCAATATTATTGTTATATTTTTTTATTTAAAAACTAGTTGGTATTATATTTTTATCTATTCTACGTTATAAATTTATAAAATATCTGCCGCATATAACTTACACATATATAGCTAATATTTATTTATTGTTAATCGGCTGAAATTAATTTGCCATTTTATTACAGTGACACGTTTAGATGTACAAATGGGTTTTGCATTGATTCGTCATTGATTTGCGACGGCAATGCGGATTGTTCAGATAGATCAGATGAGACCCACAATTTGTGTAACAAACTATTTTCAACGTGCGAATTACATATTATAAATAATAATTTCATTGTATTTCATTGTATTCTTGTTATTTATTTAATAGATGTCCTGGATTATCATTTCGTTGTAAATATGGAGCATGCGTGGCCAAAGATTTAAAATGCGACGGTAAAAATGATTGTGTCGATGGCTCTGACGAGGATGTAGTCGAATGCAGAGGAGGAAATAATCAATCGAATACGAATAATAAAAATGTAAACAGTCAGTCTGCATGCCAGTAAGACGAATTATTTGTAATTTAATTATTTTTTTGAGAACATAGTAAAAATAATCGATATTTAGTATTTTATAATTAATTAAATCGGATATATATCTAAATATATGTTTTTAATTTAAATATTAAATTCTAATCATGAAAAAAAAAATTAGAATAAAAAAAATTACTATATAATAAAAGTCAAAGTTCAAATTTCATAATTATTTTATATTTTTCGTGAGGTGAAGGCATGATGGAGTATTGACTAATTTATATTATGTTATTCCGTTTGTGTTTAAACTTTTAAAGTTATTTTGGTTCACTATATATTATATAAATATATTCCGGAAAATTCGTTAAATTTTGCATGTCGCATATATTTAATAAATGTGGTAATTCTATTTTTGATGTATTTATTATTATTATTTTTTTTATAGGAGTTCAGATGAATTTAATTGTATAAATGGACAATGTATTGATGGTACTAATATTTGCGATGGCGTGAAACATTGTACAGACGGATCTGATGAAACAACAACTTTATGTAAAAATATCCCGTAAGTTTCGAATAGAAAAAAAAACTATACTATAAAAATGATAATTATGTAATTATATTTGGTTTTAGATGTCCAAAGTACACGTTCAAGTGTAAGTACGGGGCATGTATAAATAAGGAGAGTAAATGTAATAAAGTAAAAAATTGTATTGATGGTTCTGACGAAGAAAATTGTTTTAAGACACCAATAACGACATTGTCAACGACATCGACACCCTTCCCAGAAACGACAAATAAGCGTCCTAATACACCGTCTAGTAATTCAGTTAATAATGAGTGAGAATTAATTTAATATTACTTCATTCTTATGTTTTTATCGTACATTGGATAATTTCCATTATGATATACAAATATACAATGTTTTCTAAAATAGTTCCTTATAATAAGAATGAATTATGCAGTAATCATAAAATAAAATGGAAAAAAAAAAAATTTCATTTAAACTATTATTATTTATTAATACTATGTTTTTATGACCTAAAAATAATGTCACCAATAATGATTTTTATATTAAATCTTGATTATAATTTAGAATAAATACATTAAAAATGTTTTAATATACTAGTTTATACCTAATTGTATTATTGTTAAGAAAAAATTGATTTATTCAATTTTTATACGCTATATTATGCTGTAGGTTATTAATACACATTTTTTTTTTCGCTTTTAGGAATAAATGTGTAATACCTAATTCTGAGGGTAGTATATATTTAAATAAAAATACAAAGCAAACTGTTTCTCCTGGGTCAAGAGTTGAACAGAGACAAGTAATCGAAGAGGACTGCAAAAAAGGATATTTTAAAATCGATCGTTATAGACATATGACATGTTCAGAAAATGGAGAATGGGAAACATACGTTAATGATACACTGTGTTCTAGTTAGTTTTGATGATTTTTAAATTTATGTTAAATAGTAAAACGATTATTAATAAATTACTCTATGCTTAATTATTAATTATAGATATTTAAATGTATTTATGTTTTTAGAAATGTGTCCACCTTTAGTTTCAAATGATTTACAATTTGAATGTAATAGTGACGGTGTAAGTGTTAATTGTTCAACACCAATGAAAAATGGTACTAGAGCAGTACCAAAATGTAAACCTACACATCAATTACCAAACGGAATTGAACTAACTCCAACTGTATTAATTTGTCTTTCTGACGGAAAGTGGGATGGTCAATTATTTAAATGTGTTCCATGTAATTGCATTTTATTAATATTAATCAAAATGTATTAAACTATTTATGCCATTTTTATTTCACTAAAATATTTTCCAATCATAAATCTATCTATTGTAATGCCAATGATTTATAATCATCAAAACATAATATTATTATTATTATTATTATTATGGTATCTAATTATTTACTAAAATATTAAATCATTTTATTAGTTTGCGGTAAAGTATATACTATAAATAAAGTTCAAACATTGATAGTCAATGCTGAGAATGCATCGTATGGAACAGCACCTTGGAATGCTGGCATATATGAAAATAAAAATATGATATGTGGCGGAACATTGATATCGGAAAATATAGTTGTTTCTGGTAAAATAAATATGGTATATAAATAAATTAAAAGTTGAAAAAAAAAACAAATTTTTTTTTTTTTATATAGCTGCTCATTGTTTTGAGCGTAATTTAGTTGGCACGGATAAGGTAATAACGAATAATGATATATACAAAATCGGAATTGGAAAATACGATAGAGATATTAAAAAAATAGATAATAAATATACTCAGATAATTGATGTAAGTAAAAAAACAAATATTTAAAATTTTTATTTTCATTTTTAAAACGTATTTTTGAAATATAAAATAGGTATCATCTGTTCACGTAAACCAGGATTATTTTGGATCAGTTGGTCATTATTTAAATGATATAGCTATTATTATTTTAGAAACTAAAGCTACGATGAGCGATGTAGTTATGCCAGCTTGTATGGATTGGAACAAAAGGTATACTATTTCAGACGGTGAAAATGGAAAGGTAAACTAATTGAATAATAATTTAATAAATAATATTTTATTATTTTATATTGTTTTATTTTAGTTATTTTAGGAAATTATATTTTATCTTTTTGCTTATTGACCAGAATTCCATCAAAGGCACAAATAGAGGTGCCTAGTGTTTAAGATATTGGTAGGGGCTAAAGACCTATTAAGATAAGAAGTACATATCTGACACTCTATTGTCTAAGATTTATTGTCTAGATTGACTCTATTGATACTTATAACAACAAAAAACATTCCCTCTATACTTGGAACATAATTTACAATCACAAATTATTAATTAATAACACTTAAATATAGTAATATACATATATTTTATTGTTTATTATCTTGAAATCATGATACCTTCTACTCTGGATTTTTGATGAAAAAAAATGTATGTTTAGAAATATATTAATTTTTGTCAATAATACATGTTTAGGAATGCATTAATTTTATTTTTGGTGGGGGGTGGCGGCTATACAAAATGTAATGGGAATTTAGTGCCCCAGTCCCCTAATGTTTGTGCCTATAAATTCGTTCAAAATTTGGTATAAATTGTACAACTCTTTTCACTAACCACAATGCATATTAATTATATGAAATTTTTGTGTTTAATTATTATATTACTTAATTATTTCTATATAATATTAATTAATTAACTTTATAATTTTATTGGTATTATATTGTTATATCTCTTTTATCGTATTGTACCATTGGAGATTAACTGTGTTATCTAATTATTTAGTTTTGTGTATTTATTTTTTTATGAAACCAACGTGTGAAGTGAATACGTATTTCAAAATAGGTAAATTACAGGTTTCTGTTAGAATAGAAGAAGATGATACTATGTTTTTATATATATTTTTTTTATATTCTTAATTTTTATACACTACCACTACAATTATAAAATTAAATACATGTTAGTTATAAATAACTTATTTAATTAAATTTAATAAAAAATAAATTAATGAGAAATAATTTAACTGATTTAAATTTTATAATCAATTAATACGCTTTATTAATTACATTAGTGTCTTATAATAATTGACCTATATTAGACTTCTTAATATTTTAGATTACTATTTTATAGATTGTTGGTTGGGGAAAAACAGAAAAAATGCAACCAAGCCCTTATTTATTAGAAGCAAAATTACCGTATATTAATGAAAATGTATGTCGGAATATGTATAAAAAAAAAAATAATGGTTTTGAAATATTTGTGGGTGCAGATAAGTTTTGTGCTGGTTCTCCAACTGGTAATTATTTTGATTATTATTTTAGTGGATCGATCAACTTATACTATTTTTATGTATTTTCTAAAGTTTCAGGACAAGGAGTTCATGAAGGAGATAGTGGTGCAGGTTTAACTTTTGCTCATAATGATTTACATTATTTAACCGGAATAGTTAGTCTTCACGATCCAAGTAAAAAAAATTCGATTGCAGTTTTTACGAAAGTTAATTATCACACCGAGTGGATAAGAAAAATATTACTCTCGTTTACTTCTGTTTAAGAGAAAATTCCTTTTTATAATTATAATTTAATAAAATGATGTGTTTAATAATTATAATTGTAATTAATTAGGTATATGTTTTTTAATAATTATAATGTTTATAATAAAAATTTATATTTATACTATTTTGGAATTTACCATGTTACTACCCTTGAGATGTATTGGCTATAAAGGGCTATTATGATATTATAATACATAATACATTATACATATACATATAAGTATATAACATATTATATATTTATATTGTAATTTTCTTTAACCACGACAATATTGTACATTCAGTCAATACCAACTACCAAGTGACTGGAAAGCACGCTCTAGGCGCGGCTTTTCAACAATTTTTACATCGATTTGAAATTATATAAATAATAATAAAATAATACAGTTTTACTCAAAACAGAAGAAGAAGAAAAACTTAATAGGTTTTATGAAAATTTAATGATATGATTGTTACTATTAAATTTAAATCAAATCTCTTTTGTTAACTTTTCGGTTGTTACCATTATATAATAATATAAAGGTATTTTTAATTTTTCATTAAATATATAATATGTGTAGTTCAAAATATTTTTTAAGAAATATCGATAAAAATTTAACTCTTTTTCCATTAATCTCATAAAAAATATACCTAATATCCACCAATCTAATAATTATCATATTCTAGACTAAAAATTTTATAAAAATATACTCGTATTATGGTACCTATTTAATAATATGCATGAAATTAATTAATCTTGACAATTTCCTTCAAATTCCTTCAAATACAATATAGTAAATTAGTAACGGCCACTTGACGATAGTCGCGGGCGTGGGGCCCAGCTGCATCGGCCAAGCCTATCCTAACCTAATCTAACCGTTTACCTTAACCGGTTTACCATTACAGAACCTGTGAACCACGATATTGAGATGTCTACCCAGAACCCGGGTTATGATATCGGAGTTCAGATAGAATCCCTAACAATCTAACATACTCATTAAGTGGTTTGATGTTATTTTTGACTGTATCCCACGATATATGATTGGCAAATCGCGCGTATGACCTGTAAAATGTACCGTTAACTTTGAAACACAATATCAAAGATGCATTTCCAAACATTTCGAGAACGGTGTTAGGTACTGCTTACTCAATACAGATGAAGTGTGTTTTGTATAATTTTATTTGAAATTTTAACATCATTTTCGTTCATGAATATGTTGTGGAATTATGATGTTTGTTGTTCGGGTTTAAACGCGCGGTATTGCGTTTTCCTCGTATCTACATCCAAAGCACGACGACAATAATTATAATTTTTGTACACTCGTTCAGTGATCCGTCTTCCAAAACCGGTTTCAAGTGTGGAAGGAAATAAAAATCTTACTGTTTTGCGACTGGCTAATTATAATGATTATAAAATATTTATACCGTACACAAAGCACATTATTTAAAAAAAAAAAAAAAAAAAACGAGGGAGGTACAGCGTTATGTTTTTTACCGTAAAAAAACCATATTATATTGTAACGAATAACCAGTTTCGCGAAAAGCCACGACTAATGAAAAATAAAATGATTACCTCTACCTACGTAAAATTTGTCCTTCGTTATAGAACTATAGACGATTATAAACACATAATAGAATATACGTACGTCGTACACGTGTGTAACGGAAAAAATATTATATTTGTAAAAATATGTAAAACCGAATATCGAATGTTACGTTACTACGAATTGTGTGTTTAAATTTCGTCGCAGATTAAATAATAATTAATTTAAAAAGTTATTTCCCAGTGGGGTAGTGCTCTTCTATATTTTTTTATTATAACAGCGTCGCTTTACGTTGGTATATTTCGTTGGCGAAGTGAACGCGATATTAATTTAACGTTTATTAAAATATTTAACTTAAATATTATAATTTCATTAATTTGAAATATGATTGTTTTAAATTATAAATCGATATTGTTTTTAATATTATTATAGCTGCAGTAGGAGGTATAGTTATCGTTTCGTTTTCTTAAACTATGAAGAAAATAGCTTTTACCTGGTTGTTATATTTATTTATTATCCGTACGTATATTTATTATTATTATTATTATTATTATTATTATTATTATTATTATTATTCAACAAAAAGTATTAGTATATATTATATAAAATTTAAAATAAAGCAATCGTTTGTTTTATATAAAAAAGTGTTTTATTAAAAATGTTAATATTAAAATTATTTCATTATTATTAATTTTTATTCTATGTGTTATAAGTGAAATAATTAATAAAAAAAACAATTAAATAGTGAATATTACAAAATAAATACATTAATAATAATTTTGTTTATAAATATATTTTTTTATTATATCGAAAATATTTATTGTTATTATAGGAACAGGAACTAATTGTGATCAAAAACTTAGAAATGGACAAAATAGCTCATCGTTATCATCATTGCTGCAGACTTCATCGTCATGTTCAAAGTTAGAAAATTTATACTTTTTAAAATTATATCTTTATTTATAATTTATGCACATGTCATGTATGGATAACATACATTAATTTAAACATTTTTAAGTACCTATTTATAGAATAGAATTATTTTCGATTTTGAGATAAGCTAGGAATTTTTTTTAATTTTACAATGATATATTGATATGTGCCATTTTATTTAATTTTAACCAATAGATAATATAATAATATTTTAAAATTTATTAAATAAAAAATTATTGATTTATATATTTTGAAAATATATTATGTAGTAATTTTTTTAATTGCCGAAAACATATTATTGCCTTGGTACTTAAAAATTAAATTTATTGGAATTCATTTATTGAAAAAATATAATATTTGAGAAATAATTTGGTCGGAATATATATTTTTGGTAAACTGTCTGTTAGTGAAATAATTATTATTTATTATTAATTTTAAACTCATTAAATATTGTTATTAAACATATAACCTATAACCAGTGTTGTATAAAGATAAATATGAATTTATCTAGATAAAGATAAAAGATATTAGGCAATAAAATTATCTAGATTAAGATAAAAGATAAATAATAAATTAAAATTTATCTAGATAAAAAAAAAGATAAATTTGTATACTATTATAAAATGTCATAAAATTACTAATGTATCAGTAATGATAATCATCATTAGGATTAAAAAAAAATACTTTGAAATTTATGATGAAACTTCACCTTTACATGGAACTAATTGAATTTCATTGAAATAAAAAATTTAACTGAGTAACTCAAATTTTTGTAGGTATTTATATTTAATTTATTTTATCTAGATAAATTTATCTAGATGACTTACATATTTATCTCAGATAGTGACTCAAATAAGTCATTTTTAATTCATCTGTATAAGATAAAAGATAAAAAAAAAATTATCTAGATAATATACAACACTGCCTATAACATATTAATTATAATATATATGGATTAACATTATATTACCTATAAATAGTAGTAAATACTATATTATAATTTTTATAATCTTTATACTCGTATTAAGAATAAGAATATTCCGTGTTTATTCGTAAATATTTTCATAATATTTATTTTGCGTATTATATTATATTCTAATTAAATAATTATATATTTATTAAATCTTAAATTGATTTATAAGACATCCATTTAGACGATATATAGATACTGAAACGTATTTATTTTTATTTTTTGTATATATTTGTATTAATGTTTAAATGACAATTAATATTAAATACGAGTATATTTGTATGCCCAAAGCACTTGGATAAATATAATTGCTCATATAAATGTATAAATCTGATTATAATCATTTTTTTCTGAAATAAAAAAATAACTTATTACATAATATTATATCCACGCTACTTATTATACAATTATTAAAATGTATATATGACATATATTTATTGAAATTATTCATTTTCATGTATTATGTCCATTGTTTTAGTTATACAGATGGATACAGATGTGATACTGGGAAATGCATTGCTAATAAATATATTTGTGATGGGAATCGGAATTGTGACGACGGTTCGGATGAAAAAATAGATTTATGCAACACTATTCGGTAAGATTATAAATATAATAAAGAAAAAAGAAAAGAAATAGATACGTTATATGCATACATTATATGCATGTTATTTTCAGAATAAGAGATATTGAGATGAAGACTCATTCAAGGAAGAAACGAAACGACATAGTATCTGTTCATTATGATAAAGGAACTAGTATTAAAACTCAACTATCGAATAATATTAAAACAGGTAAGTTCAAACATATATTTGTATTTTATTTTTTATCTATATATAAAGATACTGTTATAATAATTTAAGTTTGATAAAGTGTAAAACTTTTCTATTATACGAGTATTATTAAATAATTTTAATATGTTATATTATATGAATAGCAGTAAACTGTTTAGATTTGGAAAAATTATATATTATTGTAATGTATAATTTATTAAAAAATTAGTTTTAACAGAAATCGATTTTTTCGATTTATGATGTTATATTACATTATTACGTAAACATCAAATCTAAACTAATTACTTTAACATGTTTTTGTGTATATTTTTATGTTTATTATATTTACTATTTTTATTTTAATAATAGGTACCTACTTATATATAATAATGTTTATTGTTTTAGTGTGTGGAAAAATATCACCTTCTTTCAATGGGAAGAATTCTCCCTGGAATATGTTAATTTTTTATATCGAAGAATTTAAATTTACAGGGGCTTCTACATTAATTCCAATTTGTGAAGGCACATTAATATCTGAAGACATTGTTATTACTGGTAAAATGTGGCATATAAAATATTTCATTATTCGCTGAAAATTTAAAACTAATAAATACATATTACTTTAGCTGCTAGATGTTTTTATGATGATGACGAAATGATCAGAGGAGGAGAAAATATGATGAAAAATTATGTAATTGTTAGTGGAGAATATTTGAATGATATGAAAAATCACGTTAATCAAATACTTCGTGTAAGTACGCATATATACTCAATTAAAAAAACGATAGTTTTTTATTGGAATAAAAATTTTAAAAAAATATGTAAATAAAATTATTTCAGGTTAAATCTATTCAAGTACACGATAATTACAATGGGGTGAACTCGTTGTACAAGAACGATATTGCTGCTATTGGGTTATCTGCTAAAGTACAGATAAGTAATATTGTGTTGCCTGCATGCATTGATTGGGATAGAAAATATTTAATGTCAGAGGGTCTACTTGGAAAGGTAATTTCTTATGTATTCACTTTTTAATTTTTATAATATATTTGATTTTGTGCAACTATCAAACATTTATATATTGTATAACACACTTGATTTATCTTTTACGTATACCATAGACATTCTATGGACAATCATTAAATTTGTTATAATATAAGTTATAACGAATACGAGTACGTATTTAAAAATTAAATAATTTCAAATAGTGAATATATTTTTAGTATAATAAATTAATTATTAAAATAAATTTGAAGAAAAATAAAGTTCACACATCACAAGGAAAGAAATCCGTTGAACCAATATAAAATTATAATACTGTATTTTATTTAATTATACTGCAGAAATCATAGAACATTTTATGAATGTGTGTCGTATATAACAACGTTATATACATATTAATATGGACTTATATGGTTTACATGATGATTAATGATGACACAAAGAAAATTGATCGCGCGACAATTTATCGTAAATAAAACAAATCTATTCTTTTAAAAATATTAAGGATAATTTTTTTATCAAAATATAAATAGAATCTTTTTAAAATCTAAAATTTAATTAATATATTATGTTAAATATAAAATGTATATTATTAAATGAAATTAATTGTTTTAAAAATACAAAATATAATTGTTACAATTATACATAATATAATGTAAATATGTAAATACTGTCCAACCAGCACGAGGTAATGTCCGATAAATGATCTGAAAATTAATATTATATTATGTGTAAATTTCGTTACACACAACAAATACGAGTAAATCTATGTACCTATAGCCATTTACCAATTAATACATTAATTTATATTAATTAAACAATTATTTTTTAATCTTAAATAGTAAATAGTTATATATTATATATTGATTTTTTTTTTATAGATTACTCTATATAACAAAAAGAAAGTACAAACTTTATACGAATTACTCGTAGCATACGTTACACGAAATAGTTGTAAACAAAATTATAAAGCCAATTCAGATAAAGTGACTGATGATAAATTTTGCGCTGATGATTCTCAAACTGGTATAATAATAATATATGATATAATTAAAATTTATTGTAAAATAGAACAGGTACAATTTAAAATATACATCTTTGTTTTTATTTGTATTTATTTATTTTTTTGTATTATATTGCACAGTTATATTACTGCGAATAGTATAAGGCTACCTATTAAAATAAATATAATATAATACTTATTTAAATATTAAATTAATTTGTTTTCATTAAATTTTAGATCCTGCAATTTCTTTGATAAGTAGAGGTTCAGGTTTAATCTATGAACATGATAATATATATTATATAACTGGAATTCGGAGTTATGAAAATATAGATGGAAATGATTTAATAACGGCTTATACGGAAATCAGATACCATATTGATTGGATACATAAACAAATTTCTTATATAAATCAAATGTGAGTAAAAAAAAATGATGTTTTTATATTAATTTTTTAAAGAAATATATTTTCAATTTTAAATTAAAAACATAAAAAAAAATTGCAGGCGAGTTGCTATTTATATCGAAAAGAAATAATTTTAGTTGATAATATTATATTTGCAAGCATATTATATAAATTTCAGACTTCTTAGTTATTATACAATATTTATAAAATTTATTTGATAATTATCTTTTATTATTCGAATAAATTTTTATTAAATATTTAAATGTTACAATATACGAGAATATCATAAAATTATTTTAGAAACACGAAATGCAATGAAGCCGATATAGATCAGTGTCCGTTGGAATTACTTGTAATACCCAATTTCAAACCTACCGTAATGGAATCACTTCCTGATGATCCTATTCAAGACATCACGACAACTACCAACAAACAAAATTTGCTAACAAATGAAAGGTACCTATTTATATTTGTATTTCTATATAATCATATCGAAATTATTTTATTTTATTTATTTATTTATTAGATCGAAATGTGTTATACCGTACACTGAAGGCAGTATATATTCGATTAAAAATAAGAAACAAATATTGTCTCCGGGATCTTTAGTTAATCAAAATCAGATAGTCAACGAAGACTGTAAGCCGGGATATTTTAAAGTTGACAATTACAGATATATGATATGTAAAGAAAATGGACAATGGGATCCATACATTCCTGATAAATTGTGTTTGAGTAATTTATATTATTATTTTATGAATGACGGACGACGAAAAAGATATAATATATTATATTAAAAATGTTGAACGTCAGAAAATTTTGACGATCAATAAGTGTAAAAATATTTTTATTTTTATTTTTATAATTTTTTTTTTACTCCTATAGAAATGTGTCCAGCTCTAATTTCGGATAATTTGCAATTTAAATGCACTCACAACGGCGAACCGGTTGATTGTTCGAGACCAATGAATAACGGCACTAGAGCGATTCCAAATTGCAGAGTCACACATCATTTAGCCAACGGAGAACCATATCCTCCGATTTTGTTGTCTTGCCTTCCCGACGGAAAGTGGGATCGTTTGTATTTACCGTGTGTGCCGTGTAAATGAATTATTCGAAGACAATAATAATAATAATAATAATAATAATAATAATAATAATAATAATAATCCAAATGCATGTAATTGTCATTACATTATTTGTTTCAGTTTGTGGTAAAGTGTTCAGTTCACACCACGTTAAACCGCTGATAGCAGGAGGAGTGAACGCAACACACGGGACAGCGCCGTGGAATATAGGCATATATGAAAAAAGTCAATCGTCCTACGAATTGATTTGCGGAGGATCATTAATATCCGAGAATTTGGTGATATCTGGTAGAGTATTACCGAGATAACGTTATACAGGATGTGATATCGGATGAATATGGAATTTATTTTTTTATTTTTTTTTATTTTTTTAAGCGGCTCATTGTTTCAAGTCAGTAATATCCAGCACGGAAACCGTTACGATTGCCGACGAGAAATATAAAATCGGCGTCGGAAAATATAACAGAGATATTTCTGTAAAGGACAGTATGTTCACTCAAATCATAAACGTGTGTACACACACCTTATTTTTCACCTTATACAATAAATAAAATGGTCGTTTTAAAGTTTAATAAATGAATATTCGTTATACTCGTAATATACAGGCAAAACAAATTTACATAAGAGAATATTACGGATTGAGTGGATATTATTTTAACGATATAGTCATCGTTGTGTTACAAACCAAAGTTGTTCTGAGCGGTATCGTTTTGCCAATATGCATTCATTGGAAAAACAATCCTACTATACCGAACGGATCTTTAGGAAAGGTATACCTTTATAAACTATAATTTGTTGTGTAATAATACCGATGAGTATAAATCTATATATATACCATCTATATTATACTCGATGGTATAATACCATAATACTCACAGGTCACAGTAATTAATTGTAACTGTGAGTACACGCAGTGCCGGATTAAGACCGATCAGCCCTAGGCAAACATTTTTTTTATAGCCCATTAAAAAAAAAAAACAAAAGACGAGCTAATTCTCTTGCCATAGAGATATAGGTGTGCAAATCATAGTGTTTAATTTTAATTAGAATTTGAATGTAATGGTTTATCATTGCATTCAAAAAACGATTCTGAGCGAAGTTCAGTCAGA
Organism: Tetraneura akinire; assembly: GCA_021307375.1. Classification (NCBI taxonomy): domain Eukaryota; kingdom Metazoa; phylum Arthropoda; class Insecta; order Hemiptera; family Aphididae; genus Tetraneura; species Tetraneura akinire. The sequence continues at coordinate 8,251,444 of JAIUCT010000010.1, forward strand.
TAGTGCCGTTTTTTCGTCATTTTTTTTCATAATATTTTCGATTAAACTAAAAATATTAACATTAAACAATTATAAAAAAAATTAAGACTAGGGATTTTTCTAATATTTTGGTATGATGTTAAGTAATATATAAGTAAAATTTTCAGACTTAAATGCCCAAAATTGTCAATTTTATCAAACATTATATAGGTACATAAAAACAAGAATTTTACGAAATATTCAAAGTCCTATATTTTGAAGAACAATTAACCAAACGATTCCAAAATTTTACCAAAAATATATAGTAACTATGTGAATACTCAAAAAAATTTTCAAGTCTCTATCTTCAAAATTGCTTGAGTTATCGTGAAATATAGAAATCGATTTCGTCGAAATTTCAGATTTCATGAAAAATGCCGTTTTTTCGTAATTTTTTGGTCTACCGCTTAAGGTAAATTTTGAGAAATTTGAAAAATGACCTAAATAAAGTACTAACTACATCCAATTTCTAACCGGAAACTTGTTATTCGTGAAAATCGGAGCATTATTTCGGGTTGTAAAAGTGTTTTCAGACATAAAAAAAAACAAAATATAATCACACATCATTTTAAAACCAATACATTTTTCGTTTCGCTCAAAATCTAAAAAAATTAGCCCCCTCTTACGGCCACTTTTATCTAGCCCTAGGCACGTGCCTACCCTGCCTATACGTTAATCCGGCACTGAGTACACGTTTATTTTAGAAATTCGCTCAACATCGAATTGATGTTTTCAGTTTTTGTACCGTTAAAATTTAAATTTAAAATTTAAAAAAAAAAAATTGTATGTCGATAAATTATTTTCACGGGAAAAATTAAACCTAACCTATATATTGAAAATTACTAAAACAATTCGTTCGGCGCTTAAACGTATTTTGTGTATTTTACTTTGTTACAGATCGTTGGCTGGGGTAGAACAGAAAATTTAAAACAAAGTCCTGTTTTATTAGAATCTTATTTGCCATACATCGACCATAACACATGCCTCAATATAAACCGAATCGAATTTAGAAATTTCGTAACTCCGGATAAATTTTGTGCAGGATCTAAATCTGGTAATATTTTTATTTTTTGTAAAATATTAAAAATTAATTATAGATTATAATAATAATAATTACGTTGCGGACCCACTAATTGAATTTATTATATTGTTTGTAATTATTTGTATTTCGATTTTCGAGGAATATTCTTGTGTGAAATAATAAAAAATAAACATTACATAATTATTACAATATTAGTATAAACTATAAATTTGTATGTATATACCTACACGGTAAACAATAATTTATTATTATCTTAATTCTTAAACGTTAATACTTTAAAATTTAAATGTAGGCTTTTACTTAATATTTAAAAATGATTATTTTGTAATGTTGAAATTGAAAATATTAATATACCTGCACCATATGAATAATATTATTCGATTAATTTAGTATAGGTATCTATATTTAGATTTTAGAATACGATTTGAATAAAAATTTTATTTTAGGACCAGGTGTCGACGAAGGAGACAGTGGTGCAGGCTTAACCTATGGTCATAACGGGTTACATTATTTGACTGGAATAGTAAGTATAAAAAATACACAAGCGAATGACTCGATTGCTCTTTTTACAGACATTTTTTATCATATTAGTTGGATTAATGATATTTATATCAAACATACTAATATAATATCATTTTAAATAGTATATAAAATCAATATTATTATGTATTAGTGATTTTGTATATGATTTATTATTAAAATATTGTAACACTTAACGTCATACAATTGCCATTTTACTTAGTAAGTATAGATATAATTATACCTATTATTATTATTTTTTCTACGAATATTGTCTTTAAATGATATTAGATAGGTACCTAATTATTTATAATTAGGTACCTACATTAAGTAATTATTTATTATTAATGTAATAATATTAAATATTTTAAATTATTATTATTTTTATTTATTTTGTATAAGTACTCATACCTATCCCGAATGATTATATACATTATACACACACGTGATAAATTGATGGAACATCGTAGTTAAGTTTAAGTAGGACGAGCTGCAAATGTTTATTACCTACCTATTTATTGTTTTAACATTTTATATTTTTATTCGCCTATGAATGATTTATATTTCTTGCCCATGGTAAACGTGCAGTGTTGTTGGTAGTTTCATATTATTCTATATAATATAATATATTCATATTCATATGTACCTATTTGATATTTGAACATAATTAACATAATTTAATAATAATAATAACATAATTTTATCATTTTAACTTATAAGTTTGAAATTAATTGGCAGGCAACATTGCAACAACATTAAACGATATATTTCTAGGATATGATTAATTGTACGAAAACATTTAAATAGGAATATTTCCATAGTTTCCTTCGCAACCGTTTTTTAAATCTGGAGTTATTCCTGAAAGTTGAATTCCTAAGTCCCGTACCCGCGTTTAGTCGATTACGAAACTTATTCTTGGTCTTTGTACTACGTCTTCTCTCTTCTCCGAGAACACAAGAGACCACTTTTATCATATTGGGTTTTATCAAACTTTCGACGATGGTGTGAGGTTTTCTGGCACGTGCAATATTATGATTTATAACATTATAACCCAATATACATGAAGCCTATGTGTTTTTTCACGGAACCTTTGACATGTAGGTCCGATTTGATGTAGGGAACCTTTGGCACTGGCTGACGGAATACCAAGGCAGTTGGGAAACACTGTTGTCTGTTATATCATATTCTTATAGAGAAGATATATTATTCGCAAAAGGGAGTAATATGTTTTGTTTATTTCTGTAAAAAATTATACAATAAAAACAAAACGAGTTTCACGAACGTGGTGCCACGACCAAAAAAAATTAATTAATTTGTCCTTCACTAATTCACGATCATAAGTCAATGAAAATAACATATTTTTTTTTTGTAAAATGTTATCTATCGGGCCACACTGGATTTGTTATCTTCGGGTAATGTGGATACTAAAACGATTGTAGTTTTTTCATAACATCTAACAATATTATATTAATAAGTATTTAATAAATAATAATATTTGATTTAACTAAAGTCTACTGTTTGAAAATTTAAATATTGAATATTAACCGAAGTTGTTTAATGAAAATTTATGCAAGTTTATTAAAAAAATGAATGTTCTATTACAAGGAATAAAGAATTTAATGATAAACAAAACGTGTAAGTGTTATTATATCATAATTCATAATAAAAATTGTTTTTATTATTGAATGAATAATATTAATTGAAATTTTGTACGTATTTTTTTTATGTAGTCAGCGAAACAACAAGATGTATGGCATCTCTTAATCAAATGCACAGAACTGGTCCTCACAAAAAGCCTATGTTTAAAAGAAATCCGTTGGGTGACAATCCATTTTTAAAAGGTGTAATTCTCAAAACGTTGATAAGAAAACCAAAAAAACCAAATTCAGCAAACCGAAAATGTGTGTTGGTCCGTTTGAGTAATGGCAAAGAAATGATAGCTTATGTCCCCGGTGAAGGACACAATCTTCAGGAACATAATGTAGTGTTGGTACGAAATGGACGGTGTAAAGATTTACCTGGTGTAAAAATAACGTGTGTTAGAGGAAAATTTGATTTGCCTCATGTTGTAAAAAAAACACAAACAAACTCATAATTATTCTAAATTGCTTTTTTCATATTTTGTACATTATTAGTTATCAATAAATAAAATAGAAAATTATATATTTACTTATTTTTATTATTATAATTTACTAAAATGAATTTTAAAACAAACTTTGTAATTCTAAAGTAAATTTTTTAAATTTTTTTGGAGCATTCTCATCTATGACTTTTAGCGGAGGAGGTGGCCTAATTTTCCGTCCAAAACGACCAGTTTTTCTTTGCCATAAACCAGATCGAGGACGATTACCTAATTCACGATTACGATTTGGACTACCAATATGCTCCTTGAAGTGATTTGGATTAGATATTTGTCCTGAAAATTAAAAATTACATAATATATATATTTTGTTAGTTTGAATTTAATTTTAATTATTTTCTAACATTACAGAGATGTTCCTAGTAAGATATATACTATTACAAACATTTGTATACCCAAACATTTTTCACGGGTAGTGCATATTTTGTTTTACGAGTACATACTGCACAATTGAAATTTAAACAGAAAATAGTGAAGAGTTTTAATTAACTAAATAATTTTTAAATTGAACTGACAGACATTAGGTTAAAATCAGTTATATTTTTATCTCAACAACATTATTATATTTTTATTGAAATAAAAATCTCTTCTATAATCTTGCAGGTAGTGCCTTACCACTACCCGTGGTCATGCTTATGAGCTATGAGTATAGGAAAGTTAATTTAAATTAATTTATACAAAGTTATTAAAATAAATATTTTACCAATTGATGCCATGCAATGTTTAGAAAGTGACACTTGTAATTTTGATGGTAATTGAACAATAACTCTATTATTCACTTGTCTAAGGATTGTAGCTGTTGATCCAGCAGTAAATACAAAATGGGCACCTTCACCTGGTATTTTTTCAATACAATGTATTTTGGTTCCTTTAGATAATGCTCCGAGAGGATATGCATCTCCTTCATTTGGATTTACTTAAAAGTACATGAAAAAGGAATATAAATTTCTCAATAAAACTGAAATTATTAATAAAACAGTAATATACCTGGAATACGAGGAATGTATCCAGAAGTAGTTAACAAATCTCCTGGTTTCATATTAACAGTTGCAATGATATATTTTAGTTCTGTTCCAGAACCTACTAATGCAACCTTAGCTGTTCGACAACCACAATCAATTAATTCAAGGACCCGGTCAACTCTGGGAGGATCATGTTCACCAGTAGGTCCAAATCGTTTTAAATTAACCCAATGGTATTTATGTTTAATACCACCACCAAGACCTTTGACGGCAACTCGACCTATAAAAAAAAAACTATATTATTGAAGAATCTAAAAATTAATGTTTAATAAGTGAATAAAAAATACCAGTGACAGGATCCCTGCCAGCTAAATGTCTGTTATCCAATGGTTTAACAGTGTATTTTTCAGGCCATTCGATTTCCCTTCTAAAGTTTCTGGATTGTGGGTCCGGCAACTCTAAGTGAGTAAAATTCCATTTGTGTCTTACTACATTAAAAAAAACTGAGTGTATATTCTTCAATTTTGTAGGTTCGAATACAGATAACCGTAATGATGATGTTATAAATGACACTGTCATTGTAATATTCTTAAGAAGTACTTATATTTTAAACAAACACATAAAATAGTAAATTAAACATAACACATAATCTGTTGAGAATTTAATTTTTTAATTTTATAATTTTAAATTTTGTATTTCATTTATTTTTATATAATATTTTTAATACTACTGTAAAAATACTAAAAATATTTACACATTATCACATTTCGATTTACCGAACTTATCACCCAATTCAAATATGATAAGCTGATAATATATTGAAATGTCAAAGGAATTCTAAGTTGTTAGTACCTCTTTGATAATGATAAAGCGATTTATTATAACCTAAAAAGTTTGAATAATGAATATTATTTATATTGATGATTTTCGTTTTGTGTATGATATACGATAAACAGATAGGGTTTTTAAGTTTTTGAATTAAATTTTATGTTTTAAATTAATTAATTTTTCTTTAAATTATTTAATTATATATAAATAATGGCTTTAAATTACGCTTCGATCAATGATGATGGTGCCTTTTCATTCCGAAACCTTGAAAGGTCTGAACTTTTTATTATTTTCAACTTCAATATAAAATATAATGACTACTTAATAACTGGTTGTATTAATAAACTAATATTTATTATAACTTATAAAGTTAAGAATTTATTATGGTTTTTATTTTTTATAAAATTTTCTGACTTAAAATTAGTCTTCTTTGCACTAAAAATTATATTAATATCAATTTACACTTTGATTATATTTAAAATAAATTTTATATACTTGAGGAAATGTCGAATGATATTTCTATTTGTGTACTTTGTTTTTTATAACGTAACTATTTATCTATTATTAAGAAAATAATTAGTAAAAGTATACTAATATCTACTTAAATACACTATTCATTCTTTGATATTATGATTTAATGATACATTTAAGATACAATGAAACCCCCCAAAAAACTAAATAAATAGTAATTATAATAAGCTATTTATTTATTAATTGATTAAAGCTTTCCATAGATTGGAATAATATTGTTGATAATTATTTATCAATAATTTTATTTAAATAATTTATTTCTAATGCCAAGTATATTTATTGTATTGTGCATAAATATTTATGTTTTTGAGTGCTTTTATTATACCAAAACTTCGGACGACAAACAAAATCATGGACATTTTTCCAAAACACAATATTAGTTTAATCCTTGAATATTATCAAGTCAAATTGTTTAAATTATATTAATATTTATGCTTTAATGATAACTTATTTCAGTCGTATAACATTACTAAAATCACTAATTTTATATACTACCTACACATATATTAATATTAAATCAACATACTAATAATTACATTGATCTAAAAAAAGTGTATTTTAATTGGATTTATGTTGTTATTATTTTATAATATACATTTTTTAGTGTCATGTTCTAAAATTTAGATTTGTATGATATATTTAAAATATACCTATCTATGTTATTATAGAAATGCAAAACTAGAAAAAATGGGACTTAAAATGCCAAGTTTCCGAAAAACTGGTACTACAATTGTCGGAGTGACTACTCGTGATTGTGTTATTTTAGCAGCTGATACACGTGCAACATCTGATACTATTGTTATGGAAAAAAATTGTGAAAAAATTCATTATATTGGCAAATACATGTAGTATGTTAAAATAAAATACATTTATGTTTTCAAATTAATACATTTTATTAATCTCTTATTTTTATATTTTAGTTGTTGTGGTGCTGGTACAGCAGCAGATACAATGCAAGTCACTCGCATGGTATCTGCCAATGTTTCATTGCAAGCATTTAAGTTTCCTGAAGAAATGGTACCAGTTGTATTTGCTGCTAGATCACTTCGTCAATACCTTTTTAAATATATGGTAAACAAATTATATTATTAATTATAATATTATGTTAATTATTATTAGAGGTAGGAATAATATTCTGTAATACTATAATATATACTTGTATATTACCCAATATTAGATGCTAATGTTATCTTAAAAAATTGTAAATATTCTTTAAAAATCGTAAAATATGTATTATACATTAAGATATTCCCTTAAATTCAAAATATACTTTTATAAAAATAAATAATAAAAAAAACTGATATACTTATATGTATAAGTGTAATAAAATATAATAAAGCTTTGAAAAACTTTAACTTAACATTTTATTTATTTAGTTAAATTGGATTAATATAATGTATATTTATAATAAATAAAACTTTTTTAAAAAAAATTTGAAATGTTTTTCCAATTAAAATATTAAATTCTAGTTTACACAACTTGTCGAAAAATATTATTGTTTTTCTATTTATAATTTCATTAATAAATAAATAACATACTGTAAAATTACGTTAATATTATTATCAGGGCTTGTGAATTCATGCATTTGCATAACAATCTTCCTAAGTTGTATTTAATGCTAGATGATATGAAAATCCATTTCAAGGTACTGTGGTTAAGTATGTGAAGTTTTATTTTGCATATTATTGCATATTTTTAGTGATTTTTTACCAAAATTTGATCATAATGCAAAATTTATATTTTTGCACAATATAAAATATATGAGAGTTTTCGCGATATAAAATTATTAAAAATAAAACGTATAGAGCAGATAAAGCGCGTACAAACATACGTATATGAATGTATACATAACTTGAATTAAGCAATTAGTGTAAAACATATATGAAATAGTCTTATTTTGATACTTTTACAGTGGTTTATTCTCAACTATTTCAGTCATTATTGTAACATATGTGTGCAGACGTTCGTTTAGTTTAACAATATTTTGATAAATCTTACATAGTTATTTTTTTATAAATTATATATATTTTTTCATAACTTTATTTTGAAATTATCTATCATGCCAAAAGAAAAACTGTCTTTGGCCTTTAAATTAAGACAATTAGTGAATGAATTTGGCAAATATTCTCAGCAGTCAATAAAGTATTATTTAGTAAGGTTTACGAAGTAAAAGTTGTGAGTGTAAAATGCTTTAATGTTGTGCAACAGATTTTTAGTGCATATAAATGCATATTTCTGAACTTTTGAAGGCATATTTCAACGCATTTTTTTCCAGTGTTTAGCACATAAGTGTATAATATAGTGCCTAATAAGGCAGTTTTTAGGGCATGAACTCACGAGCCTCAATTATATTTATATTGTTGCAACACAAAATATCGAAAATCCATAAAATTAATCATTATATTCTCTAATAAACATTATTATATGAGATGTTTTTTCATCTTGAAATTTAAATGAATATGCTAAAAGAAAATTACATTACTTTATACGATTCACAATTCATAAAGATTTCAACCTCCATCTGAATACATAGACTCAAAAACTTATAAGCAAAATAATATTATTTCGACCTCTAATTATAATAATATATGAATGTGTATGTTTTATTTAGGGGTATGTTTCGGCTGCATTGATTTTGGGTGGAATTGATAACAATGGTACACATCTATATAACATTTATCCTCATGGTTCAATTGACAAATTGCCTTATATATCTATGGGATCTGGAAGTATGGCAGCCATTTCAGAACTTGAGAGCCGCTGGAATGAAAATTTAACAGTAATTATTATAAAAGTAATTCTAAAACTATATTTATTTATATGGATACTTCAATTTATAGGAAGAAGAAGGAATGAAACTTGCATGTGATGCTATTTTGGCTGGTGTATTTAATGATCTTGGTTCGGGAAGTAATGTTGATTTATGTATTATTAAAAAAGATGGAACTCGTATGCTTAGAAACTATTTGACGCCTAACAAGAAACCAGCTACGTAAGTTTTTTTTATGAATGTGGTGTTTTACTATTGTAATTATTATAAAATAATTTTAATACTTTATTTAGTGCTAAATATGTATATCCTACTGGTTTGACCAAAGTCTTAAGTAAAAGTGAAATCAAATTTCAAATTGAAGAAGAAACTGTCATGGAAGTTGATGTTTAACATATTCAAATTTATATAATAAGATAAAAATTTAAGATCCAAATATACATAATAAATTTTTGTAATATCACAATTAAGTATTTTGTAACTGGTACTGGTGTCAAAATATATTTTGTAAAGAATAAATTTTGTTTTGATTCATAAGTAAACTTATTTTATTTTGTTAAATTAAGTGAGTCTAATATTATGCACAATGGCAAATTATAACAATATAATGTGTTTCATATAAAATACAAATTTTTAAATTGAAACTATAAGTATTCTGGATAATTTAAATAAAATATCCTATCTATAGTTACATAATACTCTATACCTACTCGTGGTTAATAATTACAAACATACTTCTTTATATTTTTATAATGAAATAAATTTATAAAATACATTACAGAAATAGTAGTAATATATTGTTATGCTATTTTACCATCACCTCTAGATACACAAAATAATCTTTGATGATTAATAAAATAATAAATTAGGTATTAAATTTATAAATTTTAATTTAATTATTACAGTGGATTACATGAAAACTTGATTATAAAACAATATTTCAAGTGTAAATAAATAAAAATAGCTAATTTTTATAATTGGGATTGATTTACTTGATATAATTAATTAAACCAAGTGTATTCGGTAATATAGGTAATATAATTAATTGTAGAATTATTTTAATTTCATATAATAAAAATTTGATATACCTAAAACCTAAGGTTATTACCATGTGTTTTAAACTTATTTTTTGTTCTACAGAAAGAAAGAAATATATTAATCGCCACCTCTATAACAGACCTAACCTAACTTCAGTCTGGATCTGCCACTGATTTCAAACTTCTCATAGATTGTATCTTATATTACAAAAACAAACTAATAAAAGTAGAATATTTTTATCGATTCACTTATTATTACTTTATCTATAAATATGGTTTTTTAAACAAGTTATTTTATTTTACATTTTAATTACCTATATAGTTACTCGCATAAAACAAATGTAAAATGATTATGGGATTTTTTTTTTTTAAATCTACCAAAAAATATTGTTTTACCCTTTTACACTATATTGACATCGAAACATCGGGATACACAATTGCACAGTATAAGAAGAAGGTACTTATATGTATAAGATATAACAAAAGGAAAAAAAAATTATCGGTAATGTCTGTCAGGCTGGCGCCATATAATAATATATACACATATTATAATATATCAGTATGTATTTGTTTTTTTATTAACGGTTAATTTTTATTCTTGTCTTAGGAATGTAATACACTAAACCTTTCTGTTATTTCACATGAAATAATATTGTGATTATGACGTCGTATAACTTAAAAGATGTATGCTGTTATTGTTAAACTGCAGCAGGTGAGTTAAACTATACAAAAAGTACATAAAAAATAACAATCCAAAGAAACATTATAATAATAATAAAATGAATTAACAATGAAAAAAAACGATAATTTACTTGTTTGAATTTAATGTTAAATATTATAAAAGTTATAACAATAAGCTAAAAACGAAAGTCATTATTATTAACAATCGTACAAATTGTATTTTAAAACAACAAATGAGAACTTAAAAAAAAAAAAAAACAGTTGATGGGATACAGGTGTAAAGAAGATAGTGTTGAATTTTGATTAACATTTGAACGCAATGATAAATCATTCCATTCGTGAAAACGATTTTGAGCGAAGTTCATCACTTAATCGGATTAAAATGTTTACATTTATAAGTCTCTACTTTCAATATAAATAATTTATTAAACTTTAAACACCCTTAAACAGTGCTCGATTAGGGGGGGGGGGTTACGCGGGAGGACGGAGTACCTCTTCTATTTTTTATTTTTTTTTAAGCGTACCCCTACTAATTATTAAATCCCCTATGATATTACATGTACTTAAGCATATTAGGGGGACGCTAATTTTTTTGAAAGTCTGATAGTCCCCCTTCTTCTTTTTCTCCAAATCAAACACTGCCCTTAAATCCGAGAACGTTAAAAACTATTTTCATACAGTATAAATATGCGGTTTGTTTTTTATTGAAACCATCGCGACTTCGAGACGATTCTGTCGAAACGGCAATTTTATCTTTTTCTCGTCGCCCCGTAATCATCGTAATCAATATAATTAACGTTTTTTCTTCTTCTTGAACGCGATATTATTATTTACGTTTTGAGAAGTTATTTGTTATTTATATTTATTTTTTTTTTTTGCGTTATAAATTTATAATCGATCCATTTTACAAATTACAATATTCAAAATATTACGACGTACTCGTATAATATTATTAATTTATATTATAAACGTACAAACAATTTCCACTGTTGTCTGTCAGTCGTGAATTTTTTTTATGTTTCTTTTTTGTTTTGTTTTTTTTGTTTTTTTTGTTTTTTGCACTCTCTGAAAAGATTTAGGTTATCAATTTATCATATTTATCAATACCTACACGTAATAATAATAACAACACGGTTTCCGTTCAGACGGGGAATCGACAAAACATTTTACCGGAATAATTTACGTTATATTATTCTTTGCGAATTTTTCTTATAGATACGCGATGAAAATATTGAGAATTTCCAAAATCAAACATTTTATCTACCCTAGTACATCACAAAGTCACGAGTATCAGTCGTAGGTTCCCTACGAAATTTTAGGGAAAGCAAAAAAAAAAATCTCAAAATTTACTTAGATAATATATAATAACATTATTTTTAATAATATTAAATATTGTTTAATATATTATATTGCATTAAAATTTAACCTTTATCCTATACCCACACTTTTTTCCTTTTTCCTTTTTCCTTTTATCTTTTTTCTTTTTCCTTTTTCCTTTTTTCTTTTTTCTTTTTTCTTTTTTCTTTTTTCTTTTTTCTTTTTTCTTTTTTCTTTTTTCTTTTTTCTTTTTTCTTTTTTCTTTTTCCTTTTTCCTTTTTTTTTTATGAATACCATAGATTAAATATGTATTATATTATAATATTTGGACCGAAATTTTTGTACGGTTTCACGACATAGGGGTTACGTGTTCCCCTTTCCTCCGCACTAGATCCGCCATCACCGCGATAACTTGCACGTTTCGACGACTACGATGACGACGGTTTGTCGCGCGCGCCTTGACGTCGCCGTCGTCGGCACGTAAAATTGTCGCGCGACAGACACACCACCAAGCACGTGACTGGCGCCGATATCGGATTTCACGAAACGCGCAACACAATGGTTTTCCCGCACGCAAATATTATTATTTTTATAAATGTACCCGCGACGACACGACCGTAAAATAATACACTAGCTGTAATAAAATAATATAAGTTCGGTTTTATATGGTCCTGTCAGGCCCGCATTTCATGTTTTCGTCATTTTTTGGTAGCACATTTTCTATCGCATTGGATCAATTTTGAGAAATTCGAAAAATGACCTAAATAAAGTACCAACTACATCCACTTTACAATCGAAAACAAATGCTATTCATGAAAATCGGAGCATTATTTTGGGTAGAAATACCGTCTTCAGATATATATAAAAAAAAAAGACACACATCATTGTAAAACCAATACATTCTTTGCTTCGCTCAGAATCTAATATATATATAATAGATATTTTTTAAATATATAATATAAACGCTACACACATGTTTATTTTGTACTGCACACATAACATTTCGTATTACACACAATTTTAGTCCCTGGTTCAGCCACTTCACCAACACTGCCGGCCACCGGTGCGCGGCGGCCAGGCCCTTATTTGACCACGTCCAATAATCCGACTATGACATCACCGCGACACCGCTCCAACATCCCCGACTCACTTCCTTACAAACCTAAACCACAGAACCCGTTTACTCGACATCGCACTGGTACGAATTTAAGATTTTTTTTTTATTTTACCCTATTTGATTGAAATCGAAAACCTTAACGAACTATTTTCTGACTACAACACTATCCTTCTAGAGACGATATGCAGCCCTATATTGTCGTCTCCTACTATTAATAACAGATTCACAATACCATTTTGACAAACTTACCACACTCGACCGACCACTAACATACAGTCAATCGACTTGGCGATGGACTGTTTAATTAAAAACATACAACACGCAATCGAAGATAGCGTATATATACACCAAAACATAAAAACTCACTTCAACCTGACTATATTCAACTCCAGATATCAGCAAAGAGCCGACTACGCCGATAATGGCAAAGAAACCATTACCCTAACATCAAACGTCAACTCAACGTAAAAATTTCAATAATCCGTAGCCTTCTCGAGACTTACATATCAGACCAATGAAACACTTACCAGTCGAGACCCTCCATACGGCTCCATTACAGCAAGCTGAACAAGTGTCTTCTTCACAAAAAACCAGCTTTCACCCATTAGTAGGCCCGAACGGCCTAATATTTCTGGCCTACGACCGCGCAGAGTTGATAGCTGATTCTCTTGAACGCCAATTCCAATTCAGCCCCGGCCCCGGCATACCTGAAGTTACCGCTTACCACCAGTCATTTCTTAACCAAAACACGATCAAATCGAACCTATTCACCACACCAGGCACTATCCAAAACATCATACGCAACCTTCGTAAAAAAAAAAGCCCCTGGTGATGATATCATCACCAATACAGCTCTTAAATTCGTATCAAACAATATCTTACTGTCCCTAGCGGAAATAATAAATAGCTCCTTCAGAATCTGCTACTTTCCCACTGCCTGGAAAAAAGCAATCATTTTTTGCATTCCCAAACCAGGTAAAGACCACAAAATTCCTGAAAACTACCGAACTATCTCACTGGTATCTTCAATGTCCAAAACTTTTGAATGCCTCATTCTCACACACTTACAAAAAAAACTTCATCAAGTTATCCGCCTAGAACAATTTGCCTTTAGATCTGAACATTCTACTATTTTAGAACTAACCAAACTAACCCAAAGCAAAGTAAAGCATAAGCCTTCAACCAGATTTCAAAACCTTAACAACCAACTTCGAGTAACAACCGAATAAGTTTTTGAACAGAAGACAACGACTGAAAACCAAAGTGAACTTACAGCGATCCGGCAATTATATAATATCGACAGTGTCGATTCGACACCGAATAAACCTCTCCCAGTGAGGTGAATCAGTTTGCCACCAAACACCAAGAGTCCAAGACACCGGTTCACGAACGGATTCAAGGAAAGTTATCCTCGTTATTCGGTGGCAAGAAACCAGTCAGCGAACGCGGCGGCTCAGCCACGATTTCTTCGTGACATGACGACGAGCCGCCTGTGCTCGCCACAAGTGACAACGACCACTTTCGGCCACAGTGTCAACGTAATAACTAGTTCCGCCGCGTTGGCGCGCCGTCGCACCACCACCGATCAGATTGTCTAATCAGACGTTGGATCAGACGGCATAACAGTATGAAGCAGCACAACCAACGTCAGAACGAGAAAGGGAAAAATGAGTACCTATCGATGAACAACCACGCGGCGAGAACTCCGTCAACCCACCCAACGAAAATACTGGACCGGCCCCAACAGTGCCGCAACTTGCTATTGGTAGGCCCCAATGCAAGACAGAATTATGGGCCCCCTTTTTTCTAAGCAATATATTAGTATATGATATTTTTAATCCATTTCTCCTGTGGTATATTCGTACCTATATTATATATTCAATAAATAAATTTATGGGTGGATTTATAGGTATAAGTGTCTAAAAAGGGTTGAATTTGTTACCAAAATTACCACATATATATAATACCTATGTGAATACTCAATAAAATTTTAAAGTCTCTAACTTTAAAATTGCCCGAGTTATCGTGAAATATTGAAATCGAATTCGTCGAAATTTCAGTTTTCATGAAAAATGCCGTTTTTCGTCGTTTATTTTACCATTTAGGGTCAATTTTGAGAAATTCGAAAAATGACCTAAATATAGTACCAACTACTTCCATTTTCCAATTTCTTATTAGTTATTTCTATATTTTCAAGTGTTTTTCTATTCAATTAAAACATGTTCGATTATATAATATATTATGTTTTTGTATTATATTGTGTGTATAATACGTATTATGTCTATGACTATGGCATCAATCGATAATGGACGGGAAATATATCATAAGAATAACTATTATGTGATATTTGGGTGACAACAATATTTCGAGTTTCATTTTTTTTATTTTATGAATAAAATTTATAAATAATATTATAATATTACTTTTAACATGGGGCCCTTATCTAAAAATAAATCTCTGGTCAGGGAATGCAATGCATACCCAGCGTCCCCTATTGTTGCGGCACTGGGCCCCCCCAACCAGGCGGGAACGGCCGTGAAACACACGGACGGAGAATCAACCATGCGGAACAGCGAATAATTATCCACAAGTCGTTACCGTCTATTAAGGGCGTTGGATACACACAGTATTAAAGGAGTATTATATAGGCA
>JAIUCT010000010.1:8292056-8307256 GCA_021307375.1 Tetraneura akinire
CTTATAAATTATTATATTTTGATAACTGTATTAATATTATTATAATATTATGTTATTTCGTATAGCGAATGCCTTCGTTATTGCATTACACGTTTCACTGTGCAGGCGAGAATAATTTTATAACGCATATTCATTATTCATATAATTATGCGAAAAATTCCAAATATCTAAATTATAATAATTTATAATAAATATTCACGTTATAAATATTAATATTTTTTAAATTATTATTATTATTATTATTATTATTATTATTATTATTATTATTATTATTATTATTATTATTATTATTATTATTTACGAACGGGTCAAATGTCTACTCGCGGAAGCCTTTCGTTTTAGGGACGAATCTATATGGTATGTATCGATTCCGCGCATGTAGGCATAATAATACGGGATTAAAAATATAACTTTTGCGGGTCTTCAGCGACGAATTCGTTTTTAAACGTTATGTAAACATTTTTTTTATTTTACAGAATGTCCGAATGTGAGATAAAAAAAAAAATACATTCTTCGCTTCGCTCAGAATCTAAAATAACGTACCTGTTATATAAATAAAATTATTTTATGCTATGGGAATTATTATTTTAACGGTTAGGTTCGAATTTCGTCATCATCGTATTTAATTTTAATTCAAAATATTTTTCGTTTATAAGAAAATCTATTGGAGTTATAACCGTCCGGACTTGATGTTTCGCGTTATCGTTTGTTCGAATAAATGAAATCGGCGAATATAACACGCTCGTGTATGGGGGAAAAAAAAAAAAAAATAAATACAGTCTCCGAAAAACAGACGATCTTAAAATAAAAACAAAAAAATTGATTTAAATAAGTTTTACGTTACACTCGACTTCGAATTTTTTCCCCCCGTTTCTAATCTTCAGTCGTCGAAAAATGCTATTTTTTTTTTTTAATAAATTTAAAAAAATCTTTTATAAATTCTCGTTATACGTTCATGCTCGTGTTTTAACGTATACATAGAGGCAATACGAGCAAAACAATAATCCCACGGACGTTCGACTTAAGTCCCGCGAGCGCCCGCCGACGCGACTTATCGTCCGTTAAGTATCGTTGGCCGACGCGTGCGTTTATACTTTTTTCGACGAGTACCACTCGACGTCTCGAGACGGTTCGCGTTCAGATTCCGTTTAAAAGCGCCACTCGATGTTTGTATCGTGATGTGTATTATGCGGTACGTTTTCGCAAACGATTTAAATTATATTGACGCCATGGCGCCAATATTCGTCCGCGTCTGTTGACTATAATAATTATATTCTGTTTTTGCCAAAAAAAAAAAAAAAAAAAAAAACCCGTATGGTGACCACTTTTTTACTCTGCAGCAGACCGCGAAGGAACGTTATAATGTTGCAATCTTACAATAATAATAATAATAATAATAATAATAATAATAATATTATTATTATTATATCGTGTGTGTACCGAATACCATTTTTATTTTGCCATTATTTATATCGACGTTAAAAATAAATCGCCCAGTTTTTTTTTCTATTTTCTATTTATAACCGCGGTATAACGTCAAAATGGCCGATATTATATTATTTATGACGTTAAATTCTCGCGAGTCGAAACGTTTCTCGACGAATATACCTCTTATTATTATCATATCGTATACGAGGAACGGACAGAGGAAAATCGCGTAATTTTATATATTTTGTAATATCCGAGAGCAAAATAACTGGAAGAAAATAAAAAACCGCGATAAAAAAAATATTAGCAAAGGTCGTTAAATCAAATGACGCGAAGTTATACGAAATGTATTTATGTTATTAATGATAAATTATTAATTATTAATAATAAATGAATTAATTAAAAATAATTTATAAATAATTTCCATTTTCGTCAATTTTAAAACACTGATCTTATGACATCATTATTATACTGTATAAATTAAACGTTCTTGCAGTTTTAAATCAAAAAATTGTTTTCAGTCCAAGAATTTATACAATTCTTCATAAAATTACATCTCGCGAATGAATTACCCAAGTGTGTAATATTATATGTACAAAATAATTGTAACGTGTCGATAATTATTGGATTGAATAATATTTTTTTTTATAATTTTTTTTTTTTTTTTTTTATCTCGTTTTTGCTCGTCCGTATACGAACGGTTTGTTATTTAGCCATTACACTCGATACTCATTGTGTTTTGAATTTTTTTCGCGTCTACGATATACGAGTATTATCGGCTCGACTATATTCATATAGCAGTGTCGTTCGAACAGATATCGTAATAAAGAATGAATTTTAAAAATCCGTTTTGCCTCGTAGATATAATTTAAAAAAAAAAAACAAAAAATAATCACACATCATTGTAAAACCAATACATTCTTCGCTCCGCTCAGAATCTAAAATCGATAAATTACCGAGACAAATAATTGATATAATAAGTATATATTGGATAATCGCGATAACGTTTAAACTTATAAAAAATTCAATTTAATTTGAAATAAAATTCTTTTTTTTTCTCGTTATTTTAAACATATATAGAAATAAGTTAACAGGATACGGGGATTAACATATAGGTATAATAGTTTAGGTATATACCAATTATAGATTATAGGACGAATAGGTGTTATTATTATTTTTCGTGTCTATAATTTCAATGGTAACGCGTTAGTTTATCGCCCGTATACGGTTTTCGTGGACTCGGGCCGTTTTGATTTTTTACGATTTTCGTAATAAATATGACAATACGATCTAAATTTATTGAATCCCGTCGTATTATGATGGTTAGCTTAAAACGAAATGTGCTTATAGTCTCGGGTGTCGGCGGTATACGCGGTCATCATCTTTGACCATTAAAAATATAACCGTCTGGAATATTTGCAAATTACGTATAGTATTTATATATAAATATATTTTTTTTTAAAAAGCGATTTAAAAAAGAGAAAATAAAACGCGCGGTTAAAAATATTATTCTGCTCAGATATTATTCGTAACATTTGATTTATTTCAACGCTGTGGAGGTTTAAATTTTATAATATTATATATCGAGTTTTATTTCTTTTCACGTTTCCAAATGACAAATACGTTATGTTTATGTTTATATTTATTCATTTTCTTTTTTTCTTTTTTCTTTTTTTCTGTTCAACAACAATATCGAATGATTTTATTGTCCGCAATACAATTTGTAAACGTGTTGAATATATACATTTGTTTTTATTTTCAATCGTAATATATATATATATATATATATATAATCCTTATCATTATTTTATAATTATGTATAATGCCGCACTATAATTCATATTATTATTATTATTATTATTATTATTATTATGGCGATTTACTTTTTTAATAAACAAACGCCATATTCGACTATTCGCAGAAATATTGAATTTTTTCTTGGATTTTATTCTTAAAAATCATATTGTTCGACCTGTAACGCGCTAAACTAAGAATCTACATGTATATATATACGTAATATCATATACCACACCGCGAATATATATACAGTAACCAGATACGGTATGGTATACGCGGTAATAACAATGTCATATTATGTGGTTTAAAATTTTACGTTTTATTGTCATTGGGACACGCGAAAATCGGAAAATAAAATATTATTAAAAAAATCTCGGTCTCTGAAATATATTTTTAAAATGTTTGTTTATTGCGTAAATAAATGAATAATATACGACGACCAAAGATAAACCGTTATCAAACAGTGTAAAAATTGCTTTCTACAAGTTTTATACACTTTGCCATATCATTGTTTTAAACTATACACGAACATAATGTTAAGCTGCGTCCACACTATATAGCGTAACAATACGTTCGCCACGATCAAAGGATCAAAAGATCAAAGGATGTTACTCGAACATAATAAGACGCCAGACGCGTGTATGGATATTTTCACGAACACACAAAATTCAACTATATTATCATTTTTTTTTTTTTTTTTACTTGTTTAATTGACTATTATCAATACAGCCATTTGAAGCTGTCCTAACGAATTTCCTCCGGATATCGACAGACGAGTATACAGTTACAGTCTTAGTCTTCTACTATATTTGTTTTTTTTTTTTTTTTTTTTTAATAATGCTAGATTAAATTAAAAATAAAAACTGCAGCAGCTATTTGAGGCGACTTGATTACACGTTTATAGACAAGAACGATTTTGGTTCTCCTTCGATCGGTTTATCGAACAGTTCGTTGTATTGTTACGCTATATAGTGTGTCTTTTATAATATATTCTCGTACGAGTATTATTACTTACTCGTGTTATAATATACAGTCATAAATCTTTTACATAACTCGTAATTTTATACGCCTATAGATATATTGTTCGTAACTTCGTTGAAATAATAGTATATTATTTCAAGAATAAGAGTGAATTTAAAAATATTTTAAATAGTTCGTATTATAATTATGTCGCGAACATTTTATCGCGCGGTTACCTCAATAATTCCACATGGCGTTGGCTTGATGCTTGAAACACTAATTTCATATTATTTTGGCAACATCATATTATATGACGTGTTATACCTGCAGGTACTATATATAATATAATATCTAAAATTTCAACTTCAAAATTATTATTATTATCGTGTTCACTCTGTATAACACCGCACGAGCTATTATATTATAATATTTATTATATATTATATGAGTAGTGTGTCGAGAGTGTTTAACACAGGCGCCGTTTAGACGAGGCCACCGATATTAATTGGATACCAAAAACCTTATCTTCTCATATTCGGTCTCTCTCCCTCTCTCTCTCTCTCTCTCTCTCTCTTTCAGTCTCTTGTCGTATATTTCTTATTATTTCCATTTATCAAACGACGTCTCTCTGCATAATAATATTGTGTACAACAATCGGAGCTGTCAATTTAATTATTATTACGGTCGGTAGGTCGATGTGATTAATATTTAACAAACTCGACTAAAACAAGTAAAAAAAAAAAAAAAAAAAGTGAAAAAAAATCATTCGAGCTCGGGGACGCGTGTCTGCGTGCGGTTTGATCGCACACACACACACACGCCGACCGAGCGGTTACAGTTGTACGGGCAACCGTAAACCGGGTGTACGGTTTCTCTTCGGAGTCTTCGGCATATTATATACTCGCGTAAGGTATAAGTTGTATACGTTTTACGGGTATTATATTATATTATATAGGCGCGATGTTATCTACCGAATTTTTTATTTTTCGAATTTAAACAAAATCCACCACGCTTTCGAGAATATATTATTATAACATTACAGGTATATTATGTTGTATTTTAATATGTATAAATTATATTAATTAAAATAATCTAGAATCCTGCAGGTTGTCCCACGCTTTTTTTCACCTATTACAATAAATAATACTATTAAAATATCCGCGTCCGGGTTAAACGTGAGGGCGTCACAATTGTGTGGGTGTTGCGCGCATGTGCGCGGTACATAATAATAATATTATTATTATTATTATTATTATTATTATTATTATTATTATTATTATTATTATTATATGTGCGGGTTTTTCTTCTCATTTGGTAAAAAAATAAAAATCGATCGCGGAAAATAATTTGGTAATGAATGACTATAATATTATTACGACGTATCGTTTTATACACTTTTTTTTCAAGAGAGAGAGAGAGACCGTCTTCTTCGACGGTCGGTTGACGGGTCCTATCCTCGGAGAACGGAAGCCTTGAGTTTATGAGAACACGACGTAGAGACACGGACTTCAGGATCGAGTGTTGAAGTCGATTTTTTTTTTAAAACAAAAAAAATATACCGAAAAACGACCGAACGTCACATTTTCACGGTTGTCAGCACGTCACGCGCCGCCGTGTTATTGTTCACGATCAAACCGCTGACTGAGAGCGTCGGCGGACGAAGAAAAAAAAAATCAAACCAAAACAATAGATATTTATTTCTCCCTGACCCACCTCCGCCAACCGTTTTCAACTTAAACGACATTGTGATAATAATTTACGTTGTTCAAAATATTTATAGAAAGATAAAAAAAATTGAAAACATATAGAAGAAAAAATTCGCTTTTTAAGAATGAAATCGTCCACCGTTTCGTTAAATCTGTGTTATATTGTTATACACGATAATTAATAATAATAATAATAATAATAATAATGTTAACTTTTTCATAGTTTTATTATAATAATAAATTAATAATGAAATATTTTTACGCGTCTTCGACCGCAATTATAATAACAATAAGGCGTTTTTTCGTCTGTTCTCCGTTTTATATTCTTATCATTTTGTTATCACACTGTGAAAATATAATTTATAAATTCGTATTATATAAATATAATATATATAATATATATATTTCTCGATTTAAATAAAATAATAAATATATAATTAGGTATATAATATAAAAATAAATATTATTATAATATGTACATATATGGAAAAAAAAATACACGAGTGCAATGAATCAAATATAGCTTTTACAAAATAATATAAATACACAAAACTAAAATAATCAATGGCGAAACGTATAAAAAAAAAAAAAAAACAATGAATATAATATATTATATAGTAATAATTGTGTTATAAATGTATAATTTATATTATCGTCCGATTTGGTAAAAATATATCAAATGTGCGAACGAACTATATGTTGTGCCGTAAAATGATATTAAATAGTATTCGTGTACAATTATATAGGAATATGATTAACCGACTGTATATAAAAGCCGACAGTGACCGCGCCACGTCGATTTGTTTTTAATTTTCACGATTTTATCTCGAACAACAAGATTTTTTATCATCAAAATATTAATTATTATTATTAGAAAACAAAAAAATACATTTGGTTCGTAGTAACAATAACAATAAATTTCGTATACGAATCGCGATTATTTTGTATACTGAGGTGACCACATGGGTGTATGTTTTTAGACATTTTTGTTTTCGAGTGTTCGAATTCGAATTTCCTCAAACTTCAGAGTTATGAAGTCTCCACAATAACAGACCAATAACGACAAATACTCTCAAGTAAATGTCATACAATTTTATTTCGAATCCAATAACGATATAGAAACGGTTCACGGTAATTGTTTACCAATTCACCATATCCGTTCAATAGGCGCGATTTGACACCGTTTATACAATTTGTCGTGATGATATGGGAAAATTTAATATTCGTATATAAATTATGAAATGGCCCGTTTGTTCTATCGGAAAAATGATACACGACGATGACCTGCTTTTTTCAATGCTCGAAAACGAAAAATGTCCGTTCGGAAGAATAACCAAATATATTTATCGTCTGTCTGGCAACGATTATAATGATCTTCGGATTAATGATACGATAAAATTTTAAATATAACGTTTACATTATAACGATATAATTATTTTTAATTTTTATAATATATACAAGATATGTTATATAATTGGTCGAAAAAAAAACAAAATATAAATATAAATAAACCGTGTTTCGTCATATAGTATTTAGATTTTAAAGACTAGTAGTGTGCAACGAGTCGTTTGACTTGTAAAAATTATATATATATATATATATATACGTAATAAAAATAATAATAATATTAATAATAATAATAATAAATAATAATAAAAAGATATAAAAATATAATATATATATATATATATATATATTATTATTATTTATAGTGTAGAGAAAAAGAAAAGAAAATAATAATAATATAATGGCCAATTTGGCGTTTATATCGAATAATGACATAATATATTATTATATATCATATTATATAGTCCGTGCAAATAATTCACTTGGACGCGTCGTCGGTCGAGCAACCGCAACCGCACTCGGTTGTTACCGGGTACTTCACCTCTATCCATTGGCATATCTTAACCGCGTTCGCCGAGCCTGAAGTTTTCGTGCCCGGCAGACTGTTGTACTGCTGAAGCGTGGTCGACTGGCCGATGGTGTTATTCCGTCCGGGCCGTCCGCAGTGCCATCGCAACAGCGTCATATACTCGTTCCTCGTGACCCGGCAGTACATGCCGGACGGCATTGAACACGACACGTTCCCGCGGGGACATTTGCCATCGAGCACCCACCGAGGCCAAAACCGCTGGCCCAGATCTTTCCATTTCTGGTCCACCGGACACATGGTCCGGCCCCACAGGTATTGCTGGATTTTCCGGCGCAGTTGTCCGGATATCCGGGTCTTCAGCCGCCGGCCGTTGGACAGCGAGAAGAATTTCGTGTCCAGCTTGCGGATTTCCTCGGGCATCTTGCCGGTCGGCACCAATCGACCGCGACGGTTCCTCCTGCGGCGCAAACAAACGATTTCGTTAGAAACGTAACAATACAATATTATATATAGGTAATAATATTTGTGTATACCAGCAAGATCGATAAATTCCGAAATGTGGTTATATGATTGTTTTCTATGTAAAATTTTATACCGCGAGTTTTTTAACATATATTTTTTGGTTTTAATCTTAATATATTATATAATAAACCACGCATCGACATATTTTGTAGAATTACAAACAAAACTTAAAAAACTTAAAATAATAATATATTATGTTCCCTTTAATCGAAAAATAATTATTATCTATAACCGCGTAGTGTATAATATATTATATTGTATTATGATGAATAATACTCAACCTCTTGACGTATTATCAGTGTTTGATTTGGAGAAAAAGAAGAAGGGGGACTATCAGACATTCAAAAAAATTAGCGTCCCCCTAATATGCTTAAGTACATGTAATATCATAAGGAATTTAATAATTAGTAGGGGTACGCTCAAAAAAATAAAAAATAGAAGAGGTAAACGCGTCCTCCCCCAAATCAAGCACTGCGTATTATGGTATGATTCATTTCAAGTCTATAAATTGTACACTCCAAGTGATAATTTTAGTAAAATAATATATTAGACGAAAAATCGTTTTTTCTTTTATTTATTTATAATTTTTTTTTTAATGACAGAATAATATTCATAATTTTCGTTTATTACAATTATTTCTTTTTTATGCCGAGATTTCGAGTCGTGATGGAATTTCGATGTATAACATTAAAGCCAAAAAAAAAAAAAAAAAAAAAAAATACTGTAATATTAATAATAATAGTGAGTAAATCTCGTATAGTAATCGAGTTTGTCGGCGTATAATAATTATAAATTTATAAATTATAATATACACGCTTTACATAACAAGACGACCGCAGCATACGATTTGTATATATTATATTATTTATTATATACGTTTAAATATTTAATGATAGGTTCACGTCTATGTTATTAAATTGTTAAAGTGAGTTTACGCGTTTCACCGGGTTGTCGCACGTGTCATAATAATATGATTGACGTTTTGAATTTTGAATTTAACATATACTCGTATACGTAAAAAATTTTATATTTTATATATGCGAAAAACCGTCGTCGCCATATGGCGCATTCGAATAATCGATCGGCTAATTTAAACGTTTTAAATTACGCATATAACACACGATTATTAATATAATAATATTTACATAACGTGTTCTTCTGCACACCTACCCACCCCTCGGAAATGTGAAATATTAAATACAGTATTCTTTTTTTTTTTTTTTTCGAATTTTCTTTATATGATGTTATTGTTATATTATAATATTATAATACAAACCTGAACGGTATTTTTGAGACTGGCGCCAAGTACTTGGGTGCCACGATACTCATGTATTTCGGCTCGAATAATCGACCCAGTTTTGCCAACAAAACGGTTTCGTTGAGGTCCCCGGGTCTGGGGTCCAGCGCCGGGTCGGGCATCTCGATGAGATCAGGAATGACGCCCGGATCGTTGGACGGCACCGGCCTCAGCAGGTCCAGCCGGACGGCCGTACACATTATGGCGCGACGCCGAATGGACCAACAGGCCAACGCGACCAGCACAGAGCACCACCATTTGACAGTCATCTAGAAGGAAAATAAATAATAATAAACATTAAAAAAATTCCGACCGGGTGCGTATACACAAGGTGGTTAGGGGTTCAAAAACCCCACCCAAATAATTTTTTCAAAAATTATTTTAGTTACTATAAACAGGTATTATATATTATTTTGACATTTATAGTAAATTTTATAAAAAAGTAACTTGATGTAACCTATATGAACCTCTCGAAATTTTTTTTTATACGTGTTTGATTTTAACTACCAGTTTCAAGCAAAGTTTCAATTTCGATAATGGCGTAAATTCTATTTATTTTTTTTCGCGAAGGAAATTTTACACTTTTATTACGCATTGTCCAATTGTCATGTCGTCAATTGAATATCAAATCTGACTTTTTCTTTTATCGATATAAAATAATACGCTACGCGAATATATTTTCCAATCAAATTTGAATATCGAGATTTCAAATATTTTTTAACTATTACGTACAGGCGTAATATTTCAATAAATTATAAATCGCAAAATTATAAATCTATACTTAGGCATATTTTTTATTTAATTATTATTAAATAATATCGATATCGATATTATTGTACGTCCAAATTTTACGTGCCATTAAAAACTCGTATTAATTATAAATAATTGCGTTTGGGCAGTTTAATAACCAAATATTAAACAATATAACAATATTCGAATGTTGAAAAGCCAATACTCTGGTGTATAATTTGAATTTTCCGAAAAAAAGAAAATTCCAAAATACGCATTGCGCGTATAATCTATACAGGGGAAATAATATTACAGGTGGTCGTCGTCGCGTGTTTTTCTTTTATTTTTATTATTATTATTATTTTTTAATATTCTTTAAATCGCCCGTAATTTATTTCGAGTCACGTCGAAAAAAAAAAAGAAATAATACAGTAAAACGAAAACGAACAAAAAATAATATTATATATATAAATGCGAGAGGAGAAGAACCGGCCGACTGAATTCTTTGCCGGCACATTAACACCTCGGCTCGACGATCCGTTAACGATAATTCGTTCCGTCGGGGCCCGGGTCCCGTCCGGTTTGTCTCTCTCTCTCTCTCTCTCTCTCATTATCTCTCACTCTTTCCCTGCGTGGCTCGTTTCGGATTCGACGTCAATCAACCGAAATCGTGTCCGAAAATCTCAGAGCCGACAAAAGACCGACCGCGCGCGCGCGCTAACGTTGGCCTCGGCGATGTCGGGGCCCCCGCCGTCGACGACATGACCGCCACGTATTATTTATAATAATTCGACAGCCGCCATACCACTACCACGGTATAATATTATTATTATAATATTATCATTATCGGCAGAGTCGCGAGTGAATTTTTTTCACGGCTATTTTTCGTTTTTTTTTTTCGTTTTATTTCTTTTAAATTCAATTCGATATTTTTAAAACTCGCCGTTTAATACGCGAATAATAATATGTTATAAAACGTTTTTATCTCTTATTATTATTATTATTATTATTATTATTATAATTATTCCAATTTCCGTACGCGTATCGCGTTTCATACTTGATATACACAAGTATAATATTGTCATGTGTAGACATCGCGTATATAAAAAAAAATAGGTATATTCGCCATTATTCGACTTCTGGTCGAGATAAGACGGCGCCGTGCGTCAGCTCACTGCCGGCTCTGCATCGGTCGGCCATGATAACAGAAAATATCGTGCGAAACACAACAATGAAAAAAAAAATAATAAAATGAAAAATTAATCGCGAATTTGTGGAAAACACGTTCGATAAAGGTAAAAACGTTGTATCATCGATTTATCCAACACATGTTTGATACATAAATAATTAATGTCTTACACGAATAGGCAATACATTTTTTTTTTTTTTTTAATTTATTATTTTTTTATTATTATGTGTACAGTACTGCAGTGTACTGTTGCGAATCGAATCGACTGGTACGCAGTACGCCTATATTATAATATACATACATAACAACAACAATAATAATAATAATAATAATAATAATAATAATAATAATAATAATAAAATAATTATTTGATATTATAATAAATACCAAATATCGTACGTACCTGTTGCACGTATTGTATAAATACGGTTCCTATTGTAAAATAATAATACATAATATTATAACCAATAATGTAACAATAGACCGCGGAGGTAATATAGACAAAAAAAAAAAGACGATGAAATCGAACGGTTTATTTTGTCCGCTGTCGCTTATATATTATTACACGCCTATCACATATTTTTTTTTTTTTTTTTTTTTTTTTTTACACGGGGCGCGTTAATCTTCTGTATTAATATAATTAGCTTGGCTGTATTCTCATTGTTATTTAACGTGTATTATTATCATTATTATTATTATTTAATGTTTCTCTTCTTGGTATTCTCGCGGCGGCTGCTAAACCTCAACGGTACATACGCGCGTAGGTTACCCATACAGCGGTAGCGGTAATAAACTATAATAACGCCGTACATAATATTATACGCTCGCGCGATTAATAATCTGTTTTCATTTCGCGGTGCGTTCATCAACCGCAATTGTTATAAACGGCGGGAACACGATAATAATATATTATAATATAATATATCGACACGGATATATCACAGAGAATACAATAATAATGATAATAATAATAATATTAATAATAATATAGAGCCTCAAAAACGAAATGAATAATTTATAAAATGTATCTATTATATTATATTATTTCTTAATAGTATTCATAAAATCATCGAAACCGGTGTACTCGAAATTCATTGTCCATCGTAAATATTAATATAATATTTATTATATTTTAAACGTTGACGAAATTTTTGTAAATATCGTATTGGTATAACACGTGATTTGATTTATATAGATTCAACGACACGAGACGCGTAATTTTTGCTTTTACAATAATAAAAAAAAAAAACGTCGTTAAAATAATATGTTCATAGACGCGCATAAATATGAGACGTGGACTTCACCGAAATATTTTTTTTTCCTTTATGAATTGCTCGAGAGAATATTATATTAAAATATGCATTTAAACGCGATTACATATTCTAACGTATAGAGATATAACGCGTATATAGATACTATAAATATTACGAGTTCCTATGTGTTCTATATAGGATTTTAATAGTTTAAATACCTGCAGGTCTCAGAATGTTTAGTTATAAAATCAGCGTTGTTAATTGTTATATATACGATGTGATATAATACGTAGTTATTAACGTTTTCTTATAATAAACGTAAAATTTTTAAAATTCAATATTGTAATATTTCCATTACACATTATTTCAGATTGTTATACGTAATATTTTAATTATCAGAGAATCCTTATCATTCGGACGTCTTTTTAATGGTTTCACGGATCCGCTGTTCATATTTTATTTTTACACGTATATACGTTTCGTAATTATAATATACTATTGTATGCCTATTATACATGAAATTATATTATATAAGTACGCTGTAACCACAACCAGAATTCCGATAGAAAAAAAATTATAGATTAAACATATTATTAATAAGTAGAATTTAAAAAAAAAATACGTATAATCGCGACGAAAATTTTCTCTACAAATTTAATATACACGTAAACGTGTATTTTCCACTACCTCTATACAGACGAGCGACTACTTTTTTTTAATATAAAAATTAATTTAACATTTTAATATAATTAGTATTACATAAGATTTTTTTTCTTAATCAGTTAACTTAAAATCTATATATTATAAGTCTAGACTAGAATGCGGTTTCGTATAAGTACTATAAGTCATTAAAATATATACCCTAAAATCATGGAATTTCAAATAATATATTATTGTGTGTGTATTCAAATAGTTTTATTAAATTTTTTTTTTTAAATTTTAGATTCTGACCGAAGCGAAGAATGTATTGATTATACAATGATGTTTGTCATCTTTTTTTATGTCTGTAAACACTGTTTCCACCAGAAGTAATACGCTACTATTTTCACGAACAGCACATGTTTAGGTCATTTTTCGAATTTCTCAAAATTGACCTTATGCAATAGGAAACACCGAAACACTACCAAAAAATGGCAAAAATACAGAATTTCTAAAGAAAACTGAAATTTCGACGAAATCTATATTTTAATATTTTACGATAACTCAGGCAATATTAAACTTAGAGACTTGAAAATTGTATTGGATGTTCATATGTGATGAAATTGGAACGATTACGTTAATTATTTCAGAAAATATAAAATACATTCACATTTTTATCTCTATAATGTTTAATAAAAACGGCAATTTTAATATTTAATTTTATTGTAGTAGGTATCCTCACTTATATTATTTGTCGCCATGTCGGAATACCAAAATATTAGAAACATCCCAAGTCTCCATTTTTTTTTTTTTTTATATATTGCTGTTTAAAGTTGATATTTTTATTGTAATCGAAAATTAACGATTAACGTATTTAAAAAATATTAGAAAAATCTCAAGTTTCATTTTTTCTTATAGGTGTTTAAAGTTGAAATTTTAGTAAAATCGATATCGATATTTATAGCTATTAAATTAATTAATTACAAAACAAGAGATCGAAATAAAAACGAATTTTTTTCTATCATAATCGTGCAGAAATAAAATATTACATATAATAATATATTTATATTATTGAGGCAAGTGTCAAAATTGATAATTTTGAAAACGTACGCCAAGAATAAAATATAATTAAAAAAGGAAATTACACGGCATAAATTCATTATTAAATTTATGTTATTAGATAATCGGTACCATCACCATGATAAATTCGTATATAGCCGTGTTTTGCCGATAGTTAATTTTTGGAGTGTTATTTTTTCTGTCAAAGACTTATTATTTTTCGAAACGTGTCATTTTCTTTCAATAACGGGCACGGATAATGCCGTCAATCTCGCGGTCGTAATCACGATAACATTAAAACACATTTTCCGATCGATCGATCTCTCTTCCGAAGCGTTTATTATATCGTATCGTCTCGACATTACGACTCGTATCATTATAATTATTATTATTATTATTATTATACGACGGCTGAACCGCGGTATATACACGTCGGGCGACTCGAATGCCATTCGAAAACCATCACGACCACGGTTATACAGCGGTTTGAATGGAATAAAATAATAATAATAACAATACGAGTTTAAACAAATCGATCGGCGGCGGTGACGAAACAAGGACCAGGAGATCGGTTCTGTCGTTGCTGGTTGACAAATTCCACAGCTTCACAAAGGTCCCCCGGCGTCCAATGTGCGTGTGAACGGTGCGTATAATTTCGGCCGATCGGAATGTCGCGGCAACAATAATAATAATAATAAAATAATAATAATAATAATAATAATAATAATAATAATAATAATAATAA
>JAIUCT010000010.1:8317716-8370388 GCA_021307375.1 Tetraneura akinire
TATTATTATTATTATTATTATTATTATTATTATTATTATTATTATTATTTTCAACGACGACAAACGTAGGTAACGCGGGCACCCACGCGTTCTCTTGTATATTTATATATAATATAATATCGTGTGTGTGTGTATGCGAGCGCGCGCGCGCTCACCGGGCATGAATGAATGGAAACGACCCCGTGGCTCCGTGGGAAGTTATGAATGGAACGGAGAGAGTAAAAAAGACTTCTTAAAAAATATGTGATTTTTTTATTATTATTATTATTATTATATTTTTATTTTCCTCTCTTAACCCTTTCGCGTGATGTGCGCGCCACGTTTTAATTCGAATTTTATTGCCTCGTCCGGCCGACACGTCGTTAAGGTGTATAAATGGGCTCGTACAACATTTTTACACGGCGTAATCGTCATCATATTTCAAGAGTGGTTTACTGGTGTTCAATTTATATTTTATAAACATAATATAGGTACATAATAGTATACGATTTTCAAAATATTATTAATTATTATTATATTAATTAACATTAACGATCTTAACTTGAATAAGTTTTGACCGTATTACACACTCTGTGCCAAAAAAATATTAATAATAAATTATAATGTGTAATATAATTACATAATTATTATTAATTTATTATTAATATTTATTAATAATTTAATTAGTTATTAATTTATTATACTTATATATGTGTATATACGACGAAATGTAAGTATAATTTGCTTTGTTTGGTTTCGATAGTTTAATTTGGA
The DNA here is from genome assembly GCA_021307375.1 of Tetraneura akinire. Taxonomy (NCBI): domain Eukaryota; kingdom Metazoa; phylum Arthropoda; class Insecta; order Hemiptera; family Aphididae; genus Tetraneura; species Tetraneura akinire. Next base: position 8,318,470 of record JAIUCT010000010.1, read on the forward strand.
CTTATATAATAACGAGTTGTTTACAAGAATTTCAATAATCTATAAATTATAGTCGTTTATATATTATATTTTATAAAAAAAATTCTGCCAAATCATTCATTTTTTTTTTTGTGTCATAAAATATAATATACGTTCAAACGTTTTAAACGTTTTGGAATGTTATCAAAAACATTAACATAATTTATATACGAGTATATTCACGTATATGAACCGAAAACTTCATTTATATTGTTTTTAAATATTATATGGATACAGCGTAATACTTTTAGTAATTTATAAATTATAACGCTATATAGTTTCTATTTTTATCTTAATATTTCGCGATAATTTTTTTTTAAATTAAAAAAAAAAAAGTAATAAAAATTACTTATTCAAAAAAAATTGTATTTTACGTCGATTTTAACGTTCATTCAATTTATTATAATTTCGCATATATAAACGCGTATAATATTATCTATGGTGCAATAATTATAAGTTATTTTATTATTAGACGACGATATACGATTTTTTTTTTCTTCAAACTGGCTATTATTTATATTCGTATATTTGGTATGTAACGCTATACATATAATACTTAATTTAATATACACATTATAAGTATAACTACACCGAATTAATAGTTTTCGAATTCATTATAATTCACAATACACGTGTATATTATTAATTATTATGGATCCGATATATTTTATATAAAACGTACAAAAATCGTACTTTTTCACAACGAAGAATATTGTAAAATAACAACAACTTTAATGTATTCTAATTAATATTATTCGATTCGAACCAAATACTTTTACGTACAATTTTTTTTTACTAATATCCGAGCAAAAAGAAAGACAAAAAACATTAAAAACTAAAAAAAAAAAAAAACGCGTTCTATAAAAAGGGTTCCCGCGCAATATTTCGTCGTTAGGACCTCCGGGACACCGGATATTATTATTATTATTATTATTATTATTAAAGCTGTTGAGAATCTGACGGTTTGTCAATTAGGATTCACACGTCAATATCAATCAGGCGACCGGATGGGGTGCACACGTGGTCATTAAGCGGTGCCAGGGACAATACGCGTCATATTATTGGCCAATCTGTCTATTATTAACCCGCGTTTGTTGGCCGCGTCAAGGAAAATATAACAACGCGTAGACCGAATTTTTTTTTTAAATTAAGTATACCTATTATATAAGTAATATAAGTATATAATACAGGTGCTCTATACGGTGTATATTATACACTTTTTGTCGGAAATGAAAATCCGAATTTTTTTTTCCTTCGAACAAATCGATCATTCCCCCGAAACCGTGAAGTCTGAAGTCATATATATATATCATACATATTCTATATATATATTATGTGTTAGTGTGTGCGCGTATAAAGTGTAAAGATATATATTATATACTCCATGGGTGTCTTGAGAGCCACAATAATATAATTTTTAAATCACGCGTCTGCCGCGGGTGATTTATGAGTTATGGCGCTCGTTCGAAATTGGCTTATACGCGCGTTATACACAACAATATCGTCTGGAAAACGAAACGGACGTAGAAAAAATAAAACAAATTATTATATACAGGACGATTCTGTTATCGCGCGTCGACGGTTTAATGAGATTTAAATAGTTATATCGCTTCGGCGCGTACTTTTTTATGTGCGATGTATATTTATATAATATTGTATAGCAGGTACCTCGAAATTGACGCTCGTATAATAACAATTATATATCTGGAAAATTATAACCGCGGTATATATATATGGTTTAACGTGAAAATTTAATGGATAACTAATATTAAGTATGCATATCGAAAAGAAAATTCATATAGTAAACTATACGAAATAGGTATTCGTTTACCGCGATTCTTATACCATTATAATAATATAATCTTTATAAATGTATTATTATTATATAATATTCGTTGTTATCGCGACACGATTTTACTCGTATATTCGCGTCTATATATAATATATATATATATAATTTAAAATACGCGAATATATTATTTTATTTATATATAGGTACCTGTTGAATATATAAGTACCCCCCTAGAATTGAAACGATCCCCGTTTTATTAGTTATGTATATAATATATTATAACATTAATACATATAGGCGTCTTTCATAAAAATACAATAAAAATGATAACGTTGTTATTATCGTCGCGGTGCGTGCTCCCGTTATTCCCACGCCAATTGCGTACGGTTCGAGTGATTCGCGCACTTATCCCTACAGGTACACACGTAATAATGGGTCGCATGATATTATACGATATATAACGTATAGAATGCAAAAAAAAAAAAAAGACGATAACTTCGTCGACGTTCTTATACATAATCCGACGACGAAGACGACGTGGGGTTCGAAGGACGATATAGGTTCACAAAAGGGCACCGGATAAAATTCATATTTTTATTATTATTTCTCTCTACACAGTACACACACACATATATAAAACAGGATATAACGTAATAATAATAATAAAAATATCGCGCGAAGCTGCGAGTCGAAATGAATATTATATATATTATATGTAGGTATATACATGAAGACGATAAAAGAAATATTAAAACGTGACCGTGCCGCCGAGGCGTCGGATTACCCGAAATTATACCTGGTCGCAGACCGACAAATTGGTCCCCACGTATTAAACTCGGTCACGTAATAGCACGCGATCGGAATTTTATATATACTCTTGTGTGTCTCGCTCATTGAACTATAAGATAACTGGAATGCTTACTGCCCATAAGACTAATGTTAATCAGACCGAGCGGAAAGAGATAGTGAATAGTATAGGTGTTGTTGTCTCTGTCTTTATATATTGTGTATCAATTTAAATACGATTTTAACGATTTTGTGACTTGTGAGTTTGTTAAACAATTTTGTACCTATTGAATATTTATAATTAATTATTAATAATTTTTTATTTTTATTTTATAATAAATTTATAATTTATAATTATATTATTTATATTTATTTATAATTTATATTTATATATATTTATAATTTTATTTTACTATTAATAATATATTTATATAATATATATTATTAATTAAGTTTTTAAATTATTTAAAAAGAAAAATGGTTAATTTTTGTAGTGCCTATAATTGTACTAATTCAAGTGACATTAAAAAAGAGTTGATATTTCATAAGTTAGTAACTATTAATATTATTATTTATTAATTATAATTTTTTCTTCTGCCCATATTTTTTGTAACTTAACCATAATTTTGTTGTCTTAGATTTCCACTAAATGATAAAGAAAGGTTACAAAAATGGGTACATGCTGTCAGACGCAGAGATTTTAAACCAAGTTCAAACTCGTTTTTATGTAGTTCACATTTTACTGAAAGTGACTACAATAAAGCAGTTGTTAGTGGAAAATTGGTTTTGAAAAAATGTGCTACACCATCCATATTTGAATTTCCGGAGCATTTAGTGCCAAAAGTTAAGGAAAGAAGAGTTATACAAAAAGTTCAAGTAAGATTATTTTTAATATACTTAAAATTAAATAATTTAATTTAATTTTTACCTGAATAATAACAAGTTATCTATAATTTTTTTAAATTTTTTGATTCCTATCAAGTTTAGATTGGATTTAAAATATGATATAATAATTTATTATGATAGCACTATAAAATACTATAATTCATATTAAAAAATATTAAAAATATACAAAAATTGTTTTTGTTAATTATGCTTATGTATAGGTACTTATATTTTAATTTTTCTGTTTAGATACCTGATGATACATTAGCAGCTGATAATGATAGAGTGAGTACTGAAACCAAAAATAAAATGTTTGTAGATGTTGGTATTCAAACAAAACTGTGCGGCTATGATATTGAGAAAACAATTAATGATTTACGCCGAGATAAAAAAGTACTTCAACAAAAACTCAGTAGAAGAAATAAAAGAGTAAGTAATATGCAAGAAATGTTAAGTTTATTAAAAGAAAATAATTTAATAGAAGAGACAGTAGAGGATATTTTAAAAAATCAATTTGAATCTTCATTACCATTCACTTTATTTAAAAATGAAATTTCCAACATTAAAAATCCAGGAACTTGTAGATCATATTCTGAAGAGATACGTGAATTTTGTTTAACTTTACATTTTTACTCCCCCCGAGCCTATGAATTTTTAAGACAAAGAAGTACACTTCCTGATCCATCTACAATTCGTAGATGGTTGGCAACTAGGGATTGTGATCCTGGTATTTTACATGAAGTTATAGAATATTTCAAACTTAAACTGAAAACTGAAGCATCTAAGTTTTCTCATGTAAAAGATGTTGCCTTAATTTATGATGCTATGTCAATTAGAGATGGTTTTTGGCCCGATAAAAGTGGCAAAGTGTATGGGTACTGTGATCTTGGTGGTATTGCTCAGACTGATAATGAAGATTTAGCTAAGGAATCATTAGTATTTATAATTAGTAGTCTTCGTAGAAAATTCAAGTGTCCGGTTGCATATTTCTTTATTAATAAAATTAATGCTACAATACAGAGTCAATTGGTACTTGCTGTTATTTCAGTATTATATGAAGCTGGAATTATAGTTCGGTCATTGACTAGCGATGGAACAAGTACAAATTTGAAAACTTATGAAAATTTAGGTTGTTGCTTAGATCCCACAAATTTAAAATCTTCATTTTCCCATCCAGTAGTACCCCATATAAATATTTATTGTATTGTAGATCCATGTCATCTAATGAAAATATGTCGAAATTGTATGGGTGAATTAAATTTATCACATACAAATGGTACAATTTCATTTGAGTACATAAAACAATTACATAAAATACAGCAAAATGAAAATTTAAAATTTGCAAATAAACTAAGTTCATTGCATATTTTTTATAAAGGTAAAAAGATGAATGTTAGGTTAGCCGTTCAAGTTCTTAGCAGCAGTGTAGCAGATGCATTACAATTCTTGCAGACCTATGATGACGATTTTAAAAATGTTACTGCTACTATAGAATTTATTAGAATTTTTGATAGGCTTTTTGATATGATGAATGTTAGGAATATATTTGGTAAAGGATTTAAATCTCCTATGACTTTGGTTAACCAACATGTATGGGAAGAAGTACTAGAGAATGCTAAACGTTATATTATCTTGTTAAAATGTGAACAAAAAAGTATATTAGAACACCGTAGAAAAACATTTGCATTAGGTTTTCTTATTAATATTCTGAGTTACAAAAATTTAGCACTTGAATTACTGAAAAAAGATGATGAGCCTTTGAAATATTTTTTGCCTTATAGAACATCCCAAGATCATATCGAAATTACATTTTCATATATAAGATCAGCTGGTGGATGGAATAATAATCCTTCTGCTTTACAATTTAGATGGAACATTCGAAAAATGTTATTTAGAAATTCGTTATCATCTAGTAAGAATGCTAATTGTCAAGATTTAGAGGATATTGAAGAAGATAATATAATACATAATGGTATATTTACCCTTTCATATGAAAAACCTACTACTGTAGATGAAGATATTACCCCATTTTTATGTGTAGACGATTATACATTTAGTCATTATCAAAAAAATATATTGTATTATATAGCAGGAAGTGCAGCTCATAAATTTCTTGAAAAATTTCCATGTACATTTTGTGAAGATATAATTTTAAATCAAGACATTTTCCGTAAAGATCACAACTATTCTTTAATGCCAATAACTGATTATATTTGTTTTACAAATTTTAAAACTCATGGGAAACTTAGATTTGTTTCAACATTTATTTTTGATATTATTTTACATACTGAAAAATGTTACCAAACATATTCCTTAAATATGAAAGAAAATAATTTTAAAAAAGATATAACCTTAAAAGTCCAACGATATTTTATGACTCAAATAAAAAATTTAAAGCCTGAACATCCAATTGTTGACACATGTACATTAGAGTGTCATGAAATGAAAATAGTTAAATTTATTTCATCTTATTATTGTACTTTAAGAGTTCAAACACAATGTAAAGAGTTGACTCAAAAAAACCTCGGTCTTAAAGCTTCTCTTAGGCATAAATTTACTAAACTTATTTTATTTAATAATGTTTAAACTTGAATAATAAAACAAAATTAAATATTTATTTCCTTAAATCTTATTGTAATTCCTTATGATTCCTATTTTTGTTATATATAGATAAAATATATTGATATAAATTATGTTATTAAATTTAATTTCAGGTTCAACTAATTTATACTAAAGAATTTCCAGCACTATCCAGAAGGATTCATAATGAAACTTCTTCATTGACTTAAATATTTAGTAGCAGTGCCATATGCTATTTACACATTAAATGATATATCTACTAATCATTAGCACAACTAGGTTAAACATTTTAGGGGGCTTAAGTCCAAATAATTATATTTATAATTTATTAACAAATACTCCCATTATAGTATTAAACTTTTTTGGGAGTGCTATGTTACACATTAATTTTTATATGTTTTAACCTGGAAAAATAGAAAGGTATAATTATGATTTTAACAACTTCTAATACCATAATATAATATCAATAGAAAAATAAATAATACATGAATTTAAACTATTGAGTTGTTATTACTCTTATATTACTACACAATATAAATTTTATTATTACAAAAAATATTTCTTATTTTTAATACAAATACAAACTTGTGGTTAATAAAATCATTTTAGACATTAAATAATGACAAATCCATTCAAAATTTTGTTTATGAATTTGTTACAAGAAGATACTCATTATAGGTATAAAATCATCAAAAGACAACTAACATTCATTTTTGTATTAATTCTTTTAGAGAAAAAACTTTGAAAAATATATTTTTTTATAAATATTAACAATCATTTTTTATTTTGAATGGGTTAAAAAATAGAAGTTAAAAATATTTCTAAAAAACGACTATGGTAAGTAATTATTAGTACATACATACCTAGTTTTATTACAATCTATAGTTACTGATTTTAGAACTTAATTATTTAATATTTATTGATAGATAAATAATTATTTAATTCATGTTATTATAATTGAATACCTAATTTTTATTTTAAAATAAAAATTATTAGAATAATATTATTTAATATTTTATAATATATTACAAAAAAATTACATATCCCATCAATTTTTCCTATTGCCACCAATAGCGTCATAAATAAAACAAGGATAGATACACCTAAAGTATTCGCTATCTCTTTTTATCTCGCTCGCTCGGGCAACACTGCTTAGTAAGCATTCCAGTTATCTTATAGTTCAATGGTCTCGCTATTTTATATTTTATCTTTTATAACGCGCGCGCGTCTTTGGAACGGGGAACTTTTCGACTTTTGACGAGAAGTCGTCGTGTATTATGATAAAAAATCATTTTTTTTTTTTTTTACTTTACTGTACTTTACTTTATGTTTTTGTGTTTTCGAAACGTGTATATAAATATACAGATAAGTATAACGCGCCATCAGTTTTTTCCCCGACCCGTAAGACTCGTAAAATAATCTCTGAAACGATTTTTGTACGCAAACGATATACGAATATATTGTTACAATATGTACGTTCATTTTTGCGCGTATAATAATTCCAACGGACGCGTCAGAAACCGCATATTTATTGTACTAAAATATCTGTGCGTACGGAATGCGCGTGTACTCGGCCAATACGTGCCATTATACGTTGCGGTTTGTCGGCCGTTTAAAAAAAAAATAATAATAATTGTCTTGTTCGATACTAGAGGCAACGATATCGCGTTATAATTATGTGTGTAGAGCGTTCTTAAAGTCGTATACGCGATTTATACAGGGTGACGTTAATTTCGCGGGTATAACGCGATTTCCGCGACGGTCGTTTTCCAAAATCTACAAACGTATCGCGCTCGTCATCGGCCCTATATATTTTTTAAATATAATATAAATCTCAAAACGCGTTAATAAACGGATTTTTAAAAAGCGCGCGCCTATTTAAAACGTATAATATAATATTTAAAATTATTAATTACCAGTTACCGGAACGATATTTATAGTTTGTTTTCAGCATACGAAATCGAAAAGTTAAAATTATTCCGGTCTATTTATATGTTTAAATATACGAGAAACGTGAATACGATTAATTTTTTAAAATAATCACATCGAAATATTTTATTCGCAATATTATTCACAAAAAAATAACCGTAGTATACGAATTTTGATTAAAAAATCCGAATATTTTTTTATTGGCTATTTCCTGACCGATGTCGGCAGGTTAAATGACCTGATAACAACATACAATAAAAATATTATACGTTTCGTGAACGGTAATTCCGTTGTCAATGAAAACCGGCGAGATGAAAACTCGGCTGTTGCGAGGATTCTTCGAATTATTAATGAAAAACCACGTCCGCGCGTGGTTCGTTCACAAAAATTCCGTCGTGTACGCGAGATCGCTCGCCGTGAAAATAATAAGGAAAAATAGGTTGAATTCTTGCGCGGGTTCGAGTGTACACACTCGTATTATTATTATGTTATATTTTTTATATGTACGTTTTTCCGTCGGCCGAAAAGAAACAATTACACATTATGTCTTCTTTTTTTTAAATAAAATTCAAATTTGACAGTTTTCCATCGTAACATAATAATAATAAGCGTGCCTGAATAATATTTTACCGTATGAAAATTATTATAATTTAGACATTTATTTTTTTAAAACGTCAGTCCAGCGATTTCCACGGCACGAGCTATCATTTCCAATCCAAACATTAATTATTACGTTATACTATTGATAATAATTAATAATAATATTAATAAAATAATAACAATTAACAATTAATAATAAATATTTAATAGTAATAATAATTAATATTAATAATTTACTATATAATAATATTTTATTATGTCGAGTGAAAATATATATTTATTTCTACAATAATTACTACAATAATTCAACGATAATAATATTTTTTTGTAATATGTGTTGGTGATAAAAAATTTCGAAAAATATTTGCATATATTATATGATGTCGTTTTGTCGTTTAAACGGAGTCGGATTAAATTATTTTTTTATCACTATACAATTGTTTCGGAGAATGTTTCACGCGTAATTACACAAATTTATTACGTAACTATATAATGTACACCTAATATATTAAATAAAAAGATTATGGACGTGTTCGTTTTATTTTATATGGAATAATATTAATTTTTTTTTTTTAATTCTATGCCCGGCGTTATTCGTCCGAAACGACGGGCTTAATAATTCAAAAATAATTTTTTTTTATCATAAAAAACCAGTCTCTCACCTTTATCGTCGATCGTTGTGACAAATGTTCTCCGGGCGCATGGTCCGTGTCAATTCAAATGCGAAAATTGAAATTCGGCCAAACTCTTCGGCGGGCGGCAAGAAAATCGAATGTGTCGGTCCGTCTCAAAAAAAAAAAAAAAAAAAAAAAAAAACAGTTTTTCTTTTCGTCGCTATATTAAATCGTGTCTTTCGACCGATAAATACACGCAGTTTAATTCGATTCGAAAAGTAATATTATTTTTTTTTTATGTTTTTCGCGATTATAATAATTTTATCGTCGTATTGTACTGTATTATACTATAGTAAACGAGACGGAAAATTATCCATCGTCCGATAACGATATACGCGCAAAATATTGTACGTTTAATAATATATAAAACAATAACTTTAATTATTATTTTCGGACGATTTTTGGGATGAGAAAAAAAACGAATTTATTATTATTTTTGTCGTTATCTCTCGCGCAACAACCATACGATAATGATACTATATATAAATTCGTAATCGTATTATTATAATATAAAATATTGTGTGGATACGAAACGTTTCCGATTTGACCGTGTGTGCGTATGCGTCGCGCGCGCGTACGTCGTTCGTAACCGTGTGTCGTCCGCCCGGGGCCGGTGTGCCGTAGTCTGGCGCCAGGCGCTCGGCCGGCGGCTCGTCCGCGGTCGGCACCGGTCGGCCGGCCCGTGTCCGCCCCCGCGCCGTATCGGCTCCGCCCACAAAACGCGCGGGGCCCCCGTCGCGGAACATTTTTCTGGCAGGCGCCTCCGTCGACATTAATGGACAAAAATATAATAATAATAATAATAATAATAATAATAAATAATAATAATAATAATATAACACCTACCCGCGTCGGTGTATATTATAATATCGTGTTCGTGCGTATAATGTATGCGATATCATATTATAATATATAATATAATATAATGGACGAACGCGTTGTGTGCGAGGGAGAGAAGAAGACCGCAAGAAAGAATAACGAAAGACGAGGGGAGACCGAGAAAAAAACACGTATACGACTGACACGTTATTATTATAATGTTTAAACGTTAAATCGTATTACGTTTATATATTATATCCTAGCCTCGTATACTGAAACGCGAACCGAAAGAAACGGAAGACGAAGTAAAATAAATGATGGATGACAATAAAATGTGCGAAAAATAATATTAATGTTAAACTGCAACAGTGGACCTCTTCCTTGGAGAAAATTAATTTTTATATGATATACGAGTATGATTTGTGTTCGTTATTTTTAAACTTGGTATAAAATCAAAAACATTTATAAAATAGTTATCGGTAATAAATATAATAATTAATAATGTGTATACGATTTAAAAAAAAAAAAAATATATGCGCGCCTTTGTTTTTATCGTACAATAGAGATAATTCGATTTACACGTATATTTATGGCCTATATGAAACGAACGTACGGGGGAAACCGTATTATAATATAAATCAGAAAAGATTTAACTCAAAATTGAAATTTGATTTACCACATTTACGCAGTCATAAGTCATTATAAAATTTGTTAATTAATTATTTAATGCCCCAGCAACTTCTCCGCGACGATGCTATGCGTAACTATAACACCGATAGATAATATGTTTTTTTTCCACAATTAAAATAATAACTATCGTTTCACATCCAGTAGTTTTGTATACCGATCGAATTAACATTGAAAATCGCGTTTTACCGTACGGATAAAGGGCACAAACGACGAAACGAATACTATTATTATGGTCAGACGGTTCGCGTGTCCAGTAAACGTACCGCCGTTAATCCGGCTGAGCCGTTGGTGTTTGCTGTTCGCGGGCGTCGGATATGGAGTGCTCCGACGAAACACACTGCAAAATTACGAGGACCAACGTCGTGCTCAACGGAACAAGTCTAAAACCGTCAAACTGAGGGGTATGCCACGTCCCTTGGTAGAAAAGGAGATTAACAACCGGAAGGAGAAGGATATTGTAGGAAAAGAGAAGGACATCGTCGGAAAAGAGAAGGAGATCGTCGGAAAAGAGAAGGAGATCGTCGGAAAAGAGAAGAATATTTTAGAAAAAGAGAAGGATATTGTTGGAAAAGAGAATAATATCCTAGGAAAAAAGAAGAATATCGTAGAAAAAGAAAAGGATATTGTTGGAAAAGAGAAGAATATCTTCGGAAAGAAGAAGGATATCGTAGAACCAGTGAAGAGTATCTTCGAAAAAGAAAAGGATATTGTTGAAAAAGAGAAGAATATCGTAGAACCAGAGAAGAGTATCTTCGAGAAAGAAAAGAATATTGTTGGAAAAGAGAAGAATATCTTCGGAAAAGATAAGGATATCGTCGGAAAGAAACAAGACACGTTCAGAAAAGAAAGCGACATTATCGGAAAGGAAAGAGACATCGTCCGAAAAGAGACGAGTATCCAGTGAGGTGTGTTACGGAAATCTGACCGAATTATTAGATAATAAAAACATCCAATAATGATGTCAATCTATAGTTGACAAATACGAATTTATATATATTTTTTTATTTAAAACAATGTAAACGAATGGGATAAAGAAAGAAGTGTTTATTATCTCAGATTTGTCACAAAAACAATTTGGTGCTTAATTCTGAACCGTTATCAAAATAATAATAATCACGTTAAAGACAAGTCGCATTATTATTAATGGACCGCATATGTATTTATTATAATATACGCACGTGCGCCAAATTCAATAAAATACTAAATTAGAAATACATCATATATATCAATATCATATATAAATACATATCTCAATACGATGTGCTACAGAATTTATCAAGAACAAAATAATATGATATTGAATCGCCATTGATATTTTCTTCTTCAATAATAAAAAAATCCAACAAAACCACATTGAACATTTATCGAATATATATTATATATTTATATTATTATTTATCTTATAATGAATTAAATAAAAAATAAAAAATAAAAAAACAATTTATATAATAATTATAGGAGAGATAAATAAAACGAAAATTAGTCTAATTATTATAGTATTATAATTTATAATATATATAAGAGAATTATAATATATTATAATATAAGCTTTACTCAGTATAAAAGTTATGCGTGTGTTATGAAAATTATTGAATAAATAATAAATTAAAAAATTGCATTCGTGCGATGTATGGCGACGATCGAAATATCAATTTACAAATTTTACAAAAATTAGCTTTTCTTTCATTGCCTATATATACCTATAAGACTATAAATAACAGAAACTCAAAAATCAAAATATGATCTCGTGGGATACACAATTATTATACGTATCGCGTTGTTATATCTGTACCAAATATGGAAAGAAGCGGATTATACATATCATTGTACTCAATATAATATATAACATCAAGACGTACGCACTTATCAGTCGATTAGATAACATTATTGTCGTGAATTTATATATTTATAAAAATAAAAAAATTTCTGAAACAATTTAAAAAAAATAAATAAATAATAATGTGATAAATCTTAGAGGATGTAAAATTTTCCCGAATCGAAATAATATATTATACTCATTAATGATGGCTTAATAATATTAATGGACGCGTGTTTTGGCGCAATAACCATGACGATTAAATCGTACAATGTCGTTTTCGCGCGAGTAAAAATATAATCGTATCGAATAAAATAAATCAAATCATTTTTAAAACGAGTAATTTCGACTTTGTCAGATAATCTAACAACCGCAAATTATTAAATATTATAACAATAACACACAATCGTTAAATGGTAATATTACATTATTAGTATTATTACGATACCCGATATATTATATTGATAATTTGAAACGAAACAGTCGTACGATTCGCGATTGAGATTTCAATAATAATATAAAAAAAACGTTTGATGTGTATATGCGCAGTTTATAAACGTCGGAAGAAAACGAACGAATGACCGGCCAAATTATAATTTTGCAGGCGCATTCCGTGCGTCAGACGCTTGTCTCGTACTTAAGCGTTTTGATTTTGGTTATGGTTTATTTTTTTTTTTTTTTTTTTTTTTGGACGAATTACAAGCAAACACCGAATAATATAACATAATAATATTTACACGCCCACGCTCGTTCGCGTATTTAACAGGAAATAATAATGGAGTAAAAGTCGGACGACACAATAATAATATTATTATTATAATTTAACAACAAAGTGTGGTTATTGACCACGGCGTATAATCCGCAATAAAAAATGGTATATTATTTATTTTTTTTTAACTCTTTACCTGGACGTTGTCCAAGTATATACGGAAAAATGTGCGCGCGAAATAATAATGATAATAATGATAATAATAATGATAATAACGACAACGGTTTAAATTTCTCGTCTCCAAAATATATATAATATATACGTATATAATTATATTATTTTATTATTATTTATAATACGTAAAATGTATATTTTTTCCTTCTTACAAACGTTTATTAGGTATCGGTATATAATTTAATAATATTGTGTACGCGGAATATTAATGAATGAACGAGAACGAATATAATGAATGAACGAACGATTAATAACATTATAAATTATAATATATTAGTGGTTTTCGTATTTTATATAATAATAATATCGCGTTTGCACAATAAAAATATTAAGACATCGCGTCGCGTAATTTAATATTATAACACGTAATAGTAAAGGGGCGACATTAAACAGGTTTATATACATATTATAAATAAACGCGTATTATAATTATTAGAGGTTAGGATATAAAAATGCGACGATCTCTCGAATGGCGTTTTATTTACAAATTACGCGCTCGTTATCGTCCGACGTGGGTTTGACTTTTTAAATTTTTTTTTGAAAACATTTTTCGTTGTATTCGTATAATATAATACGCCTAATAGTACGATTATAATATATATTATATATTACATATAGACAATTCCAAACGTATACATCTTAACTCGATTCAAAATAAAAATAATTTTTTCGTACCTATATTCATAATTACCTATATATATTTATTAATAGAACGAGTAAAAAATGAGGTTAAATTACCACGAGGCCTTTAAATTATTCGTCTACACGTTTTTAACAACTCTCCACTAATATTAAAATATATTTATATAATACGCGTGTTTATAAATACCTACCTTATAAAAAGGTATGAAGTTATGAATTTGTAACGTCGACGAAAACGATTTATTTCCAATTATCACACGTCATATATGCAGGACAGTAAAATTTATATAATTATTGCCATATTATATACAAACCGTTATGAGTGAAATTTATTTTTCGCAATTATTGTTATCGAATATCTTTGTGCAATCTTGTAAAACTATAGAACAGTTTAAAATATATACGAGTAAGTAAATAATGTAAAAAAAAAAAAAAAACATACCATACATTTTTCAAAGTGATAGTAAAAACAGATATAAAGTCACGATTAGACAATAACACCGAGTGTGCGTATAATATTGAATGTCTCCGCGGTATTTTTTTTTTTTTTTTTTTTGCACATTATACGATAATATTATAAATCATTCGCAAGTAATTGATGGAAACAAGAAGAATTTCAGAAAAAAATATGAAATGAAATAAAATGAAAGTCTAAATATCTGAAACAATAAAATACAACGTCACGATATTATTATGTGTTTATTTTGTATAAATATATTATAATATAATAGTCAGTAATATTTAAAATAATTATAATCATATAGGCGCAAATAGGGGGTGACTTGGAGAGTTAGAGGGACTTAGACCCCCAAAGTACATCCAAGTTCCCCCAAATAATATTGTCTTTTTAATATTTATTTAAAAATAAAAATGTGGAAAAAAAGAAAAATAAAGTAATTTTATCAAAATCATTAAAAAAAAAAATATTTTACATTATAGTATTTTACTTTGATATACTTATGAGGCTATAATAATGTTACTATAATAATAAATTAGACATAACAATTTGACATTTTTTTGAAAACCAACGACTTTGGTTTGTTAATTGAAATTTTATTTTAATTAAAAATTAAATTTTTCTAAGATATAATTTATATTTATATTTTCACAATTTAGCCATTATATTATGGGGAGCTTAAGTCCCTCCATTTCTTTTTAGCTATTTGCGCCTATGATTATAATATTATAATAATTTCGAAGAATTATCGATATTAAAACTATAATATGCGTAATAATATAATATGTTGTTTTATTCTTTTTATACAGATATCATCAGAATACGTATTTTGTCGACTTCGACCGTCGTAAAATATTAATTTGTTTCCGAAGTTCGCTCGGGCAATAATGTTTTATTATATATTATACCAAAATTCCTTGCAGGTTGCAGGTATACTTACATCGACGAGTACAATAACCACCACCACGGTATATATCAAACTCCATTTTGTAGTTTAAATCTCATAAAGCAATAATAACTATAATATATAATATACAATACGTAATAATAATGGAATCTTTTGCGAGGCGCAATACGATATAATATTATTATATAATGGCAGTATAAAATCAATATTCTCTTCCCCAACACGCAAGACTGGATTATGGGGGGGGGGCACATCCCCCAGGGTCCGTTAAAGTAATAATGGTCCCTTTTATATTTCAATCTCAAGGCCAAAAGGCTAATAATGATTGTGTTGCGTAAGTATATCTTTATGCATTTTTTTTTTTTTATACATACAAATTACAAAATAAATATCGTATTTTTTCATAAAAATTTTATTATTCAAATATTATATAATATTTTCTTGTTCTATTAATTATTATAAAAATATAATATATTTATATATTTTATATTATATATTTTTAAATGATTCGTATAATTTTTTACGATTTTATTATAGTTCTCATATGTAATTTTTAAATAAAATGTACTACTGATGATTATTATTTTTATGAATTTGTTAATCCGCGATTTTTACTAAATTATATTATTATCATTACGCGTATAATTTTATGTCAATATTCGATTTGGGTACACAAATAGTTACCTATTTTAATACTGTAATTTCGTCCGTGTACGATTATTATTTATCATTATGGCATATTTTTTTAAATATTATAATATATTGTGTTGGGGTTCGGACAAACCAGTTAACACTAGAACACTATCCAATAGCTTTCCAAGCAATTTGCCTTCGAATTGAATTTTTTGAATTTGCTTTCGTTAATGACCCCTGGTACGTTACTAATGTCACCCTTCACAACGAGCTAAAAATTGCCACTATATCAAACAAACAGCTGCCAAATTCCATACACGCCTCCACTCCAAAACGGCTGATCACCCCCAACTGTCTTATCGCTCAACTTCACTCCAACCATCTTCCAGCCCGCCAAGACGTCTCAAACGCAACTGGTCTAGACACCTACAACCTACTCAATATCTGATGCATACCTTTTAAATAAATAAATTATAAGCTCAAGCGCCTCCAATGTCTTTCACCGTCCTTTTTCTTTGTCAAGCTAAACATTTTACTTATTGTGACCCCCTATAGTACAGATTATAAATAATTATTTAAATTGTTTTATATTGTACAATTTGTACTAGTATTATATAATATATAATTTCAATATATATATATAAGGTAATAAATATAATAATATATTATGTATAATATTAAATACATTTTGAGAATACATTTTTGTTATTAGGTATTAAAAAAAAAAATGTACCCATAATTATAATACATGGAAGTAATGATCAGGGGCCAGGGATCATATAGGGATTTAATCCCCCGGGCCCTTAGAGTTCTTAATCCGGGATTGTCAACACGCGTATAATATATTTATAAATATGCGTCTGACAAAATTGTATATTTCGCGGACTTGGGTTGAATTCGTAACGGGGAATAAATACCTGAACGAGGGTGACGAATAATATAATAATAAAAAAAATATTATTATATATAATATATTATACCTACCGAGTTTTCAAATTACGCGCGCATTCTCCGACAACGCGCCATTATTATTTTATTATTATTTTATCTTTTCAATTCGGGACGACAAAACATCTGTGTATTATATGGCCGTATGATGGATTTTCAGCCATTTTGAACACGCTGTTTTGTCGTGTTCGTTCCATTCCGGCTCAGCGCCGGATTTAAAATATTAAATTAAATATACGTATTTTTTTTTTTTTTATCCGTCGCATTTCGCCGACGATTGTTCGAATATTCGAAAATGGCCGACAAATTTTTGCGCGTTGAAAACACGCAACAAAGCGCAATGATTTTGTTTGAAAAATTTCGTATAAATCGACATATTATATTGTATATTTGTAAAAAAAAAAAAAAACGCGACGATTTTCAAATTTACCTTACAAAATATTATATTATAATATATCATGTACGATCTGCACTCTGTAGGTTATTCATTTCGGCAATCGCGACGGTCGTTGCGATATATTTTAAATATATTATTCATTATTGATGTCTTTCTACGTCGAGACACTATCGAAAGGGTATACGCGTTCAAGTTTCAAACAGTTCGGATATACCCTAACCGCGGTGCAGAATGGTTAAAATTAATACCTAACCGTTTCGGTCATGGTATATTATAACGATATTATTACATACAACGTCCCGCGGGCGAATACACAATATTATATTATAATATAATATTATTATATTGTGCTCTATAAACAGGCCGCGTATAATATGGTGTGTACCGTGTCCGAGTCCCCGTGTATTATTATTATTATTATTATTATTATTATTATTATTATTATAAACGATACGATATAAAATATAATATATAATAATATAATGAGCTGCGTATTGTCCGCGTTTCGACCACCCCGACCAATTTCCGGCTTAACGCTCTCGCGGACGTACACGTGTACGTCGGCACACCGTCGAGTATACGACCGGGTTGTTTATTTTTAATCCCGATGGCGACGTCGGACTTACACTTTATTATACGCATACCGAATTTAATATCGTTTGTAGACGCATAAATTGTGTGCGCACGTATTTTTACAGGGTAATCGGAATACTATAACGCGGTATTACAAAAGTAAACGCGGAGACGACGTCACGGTTCCCACCATTTTCGTCGTGGGAAGTTCCGATCACACTGTATATTCTGATTGTGTATTGTACATTATATAATACCGTCTTTCGCGATAATATTTTGTTATACTTATAATATCACACAAAATAATAATAACAATAATAATAAAACCATAGCAGGAAATATTATAATATATCGTATCGGAAATTCGTGTCGAAAAAAAACAACGAAGCAATAACGCGTACGTTATTATTACAGTACGATTGCCGCACATTTTAATTTATAGATGATATGTACAGGATGATCGGAATATCGCTTGTTAAGCGTTATAAAAATAAATCGAAGACATCGTCCTGTATAATGTCGTACATTGATACTCGTATATTTCAATATTTTATATTTGAGAAGAATTGATATATAAAAAAACTCGGGAAACAAAATAAATATAATAATAATACGATATACGCGAACAATTTCGAATTTTTTTGTGTTCTGCAGTGTACGCGCGGTTTTCGTCTCGACGTATAATATTGTATTATATTTTATTATAATAAAATACGAATACGATCTGGATGCTGGATGCTGGGGTCCGGAATCTTCCGACTTGACGACGCGGATTATATACGCACGCACGCGTTGAGACCGCACAGAGCGAGACACGCGGTTATAGGTTATAAATGCCCCGGAATGCGTATATATACCTACGTTATATTATATAGGTATTCATTCATATTATATATTTTATATATACAATTTATGAAACACGATCGTAAATCCGTTTTTAACGATAAACTTTTTTTTCCGAAACACGATATGGTGTGATAACGTCCTTTTTTATATTATTATATATGTTATATGTATACGTGTGTGTGTATGAGTACATGCAGGTGCGTATAGTCATGATTTTATTTGAGGGAGTATCTTTATTTTTATAAATTATAATTATTATTATACACGGGACACCTCGACTCGACCATACTAGCACTGGATTTCTTTTATGTATACACGTAGTCCGCAAATATCGTATTTTCCTGGCTGATATTAATATTTTTTTTTACGTTTTTTTAATAAATAATAATAATAAAAATAAATATATTTAACAATCAAAAATTAAATTCGGTATTTATTTAATATTTATATTATAGGAGTTATATTATGTATACACTTTTATTTCAAAAGTAATCAAATTCGATTTTAACATCATAATATATGTATATCACACAATTCTTACAATTTTTTAATTTTTTTTTTATTAGGTAATTAAACTTTTGGGTATGGAAAAAATGTATTATGGTCTAGGTCTTGACTCTTGATAGAAGGGATAAATCATGGTTCATCCACATAATTAAATTATCAGAGAAACCTATATTTGCATCCCAAAATAGCCCGATTGTGCCCCGAGGGAAAGAGACATTTGCGCCCGAAAGATACTGATAATAAGACACTGCTTCGAATTACCTGTCGAATTATAGTCCAAATGCACCCATTTTCCATGCAACATTGCCGTTCATTATTTTTAATTTTTAATATTAATATGATTAAAAAAACAAAATTATTCAAATAATTAATATTTTATTATATACATGTCTTTAAATATTCAATTCAATTTGTTTTTCTCGTCCGAAATGTATTTCGTAGAATTTATAAACTGCGTATTTAAAGAACTAACGAAGACGTGTTATTCTCGAAGACATATTATAGAATTTCAGTGATGACAAAATATCGCACGATGTGTAATGGCGAAAAAAAAAATAACGTGAACGGCAAACGCGCGTCGTTTTAAAAATATCGTTATCACGTCAAATCGAAACATTCGACACGGGGGAAAACGAAATTTATCGCGTTTAAATATAGAATACGTGGTAAAAAAAAAAAAAAAAGAAAACCTGGAGTACTTTTAATATAAATCATTGATCTTTGGTATTCGACGTATACGCACAGAGATATTAATTTTTTTCTAACGAACGCGTAATCGTTTGACGAATGATTTCTGGAGGGGTTTTTTTCTTGTTCTTCTCGAGAGACTACGGAATTCGTTTACGGACTCTTTCGTCCGGACGACTATATAATAAATAATAATAATATAATGCGTTATTATCACGAGAGCATTTATTAAATTCATCGGTTACGGGTAATATAACGTAACGCGTGTGACCATCGATGTGACGCGTGCGTCATTTAAGGAAAAAAAAATACGTTTTTTACTATAGCTTGGGGTCCCGAAAAAAATTTTTACGACCGGCGTTTTAATATATTGTATAAACGCGTTTATGGACTTCTCGCGAGGCGTATTATAAGATTGTTTTTTTAGAAAGTTATTTCTAGCGGATTACACCAAGAGTAAAGTTTAATCGTCCCCCGTGGGCGGACAATTTTATTTACGTTTAAAAATCGCGTTATAGGAAAAAAAATCTTCGCGAAAAAGGATTTATTGTCATTTTATCGCGCACGCAAAACGCGTATATAAATATGATTGTTTCTTTCGCGGTATTGCGGTAACATATCGATATCGTAATACGTCATGTAAATACTCGTATAATAAATAGAAAAGTGCCTACAGAAAAAAAGCAAAACTATTAACTCCTAAATATTATAAAACGTAAAAAAGAAAAAAATATATATAGAGACCGTTAAAATAAATTATTATATATTTATTTTCAAAGGCATGCGCGACACGTGTTTTTTTTCGCGTCACGCGTACCTACCTGTTGTGCACGTACCAACTACTTAATAATATAAAGCGCGTATACCGCCCCGGAGACACACGTATTATTATTATTATTATTATTATTATTATATCGAACCCTACCGTACAGTAGGTATATACCGGTTACCACGTCATGGGGTGGTCGGTCGACGCGGTTAAGGGTCCGAAACGAGGTTTAGACGAGGGGTGGGGAATTAGGATGTTCGGGACGTCGAACTGTCTGTCCGTCTGTCGAACAGTTTTACGGTGACCTGCTCTCGACTAGATTGCATATTGACGTGTGTACGTACGACGACGCTCGGTTCGCGTTGTTCACGATTATATCAAGATGCCATAGTACGAGCGAAAAAAAACACGCGCGTCGCGGGTAAGTAAATATTATTTATTTGTCTTTTATCGTCCGTATAATATTGTATATTATATATTTTTTATCATATCGACCGTGTGCGCGGTAACCGTACGGTACATACTCCTTGGTGGTATAACGCGGTATACAAAACACGTCCGGCCGGACCGAAAATTATCGTATATAATATTAAATTATTATATCGTGATGCATCACGTATGTATAATATAATATTATAAGACTCGTATGGCGTCGTCGAATCGTATTTAAAAAAAAAAAAAAAACACCGCGTGCGCGAGAAGTGTTTACGCTTGGAAAAGAACTAAACGCGACTCTTTCGTCTGTTATTTTTCTTTTATATAAAAAATAAATCTAGTAATCTCATTATACGATAATATCTATGGCTTTTAAATTTTGGTTTTTTTTCGCGGATCATCACTCCAAATCGTTTCACATATAACTAAATAAGAAATAACTAATAAAGTAGGGGTACGTAATATTATCATCTTTATTAAAATAAAATACGAGCACGCACGTAATACGATGCTTTTACCTATTATATCATAATATATACGGTCCCATAAATCCCCGGTATACATCGTATATACACGTTTCGTTCCATCGTATACGGACGATATTTCGTTGTCGACGATGTGTCACCGTGGTTCAGGTATATAACACGACCGCGTTCGTTCTTGGACGTGCACAAAGAATATATACTATAAAATATAATAATAGACGCGTCTAAATGTCTATACACGGCGCGCGCGCCTGTGTACGCGTATTGTGTTTGTATGTCGTATATGGACAATATATACAATATATTTTTTTATTTCTTTTTCTATACGAGTCTAGCGAAACGAAAAACGCCGCCCCGAACGAAATGCATGGAAAAATAACACAACGTATAAGTACGCAAAAGCAGAGGGGAAAAAAGAACGGATGTTGTTAAATAATAAATATATACCTATTATTATTTTCGAAGAATTCCGTTTATACTCGGTAATCGACACTATAGATTATACAGCGTTGAATTTCAATTGTCGCGTATTTTATATTTTTATCATCGTTCCCGTCCGGGCTGTATATATTATAAGTATAATAGATAATCAAAAAATGTCGAATAAATTGATAATTAACGCGTTTAACGCGCAAAATAATACTTAATAAAAAAAAAATAAAATAAAACGTAGGAAAAAAATAAACTATCGATTCGCGTTAAATTTTATTTCGAATTTAAACGTGCCGCGAAGACTTTCGATCCCGCTCTTCTACCGGACGTAATATAATATTATGCTATTTTTTTTCCAATCACAATATTTACATTGTATGGACGACGAACAAAACGTTAGTTTATTTTCACACGAAAAACGATTACTCGCCACGCTAATACGCGCAAACAGCTAAAACAAACGTAATATATTTTTACAATCCGATCCGTTGTATTTTATCCGTATCGAATTTGTCAATTTTCAAACATTCTTCTATGTATATTATTTCTGTTTTCACAAAATTCCTTTGAAAACGAACTTTTTTTTTTATATTATATATAACGTACGTATTACTATGGCAAAGACTCGAATTATTATTACGTGTTTTTTTTTCGAAAGGAAAGGAGTGTGAACGTGTGAAATCGAACGGCGTCAGGTGCACCGGTCTGCAAAAATCGTTGGAATAGTTTTCGAAAAGAACGAAGAAAAACACACGATTTCCGACGAAACGCGTTATCATTTTACACTATTATAATAACAACGCGTACCTGTTGTTCGACGTTTGGGGGTCGGTATTTCTCTCGGAACTGGCGGCGGCGGCGACCACGGTTAACTCGCATTCCATCGTGTTTTCTATACATGCCTTCTCCGTCTAACCGCTCACGGTATATACGCGTCCCATTCTCTTTCTTCGCGTCCGAGACTTTATAAATAATATGATAATATTATAACCTTTAACTCGACACATATTATTCGTCAAAAAACACATACCTTGTAGTTTGTACGCATATATAATATATATAGACAACCATTTGCATAACAATATTTCTGAACGACATTATACCTTCACGTTCTGATGACCTCCCTTTAATAATAAAAATAATCATAATAATAATAATAATAATAATAATAATAATACGATTTAACGTACGTTCAAAAGATACACGAGGCATTGTCACGGTTATTTTAAGGATAGTCTGTATATTTGGATATTATATATGGTATGATCATTATTACGACGAGCTTTTAGAGTTTGAAAATGCTCTTCGATTTGCTTATGAATCAAAATATGCTCGACGATCTTAAATCGTTTATTATGCTTCAAACTTGAAAAATCTATCAATAAATAGATACATATACAATAATATTGTACATTAATAACCAATTCGAATTAAATCATAACAATTTTAAAAATAATTTAATTAAAATTTAAATACATATATATTTTCATTTATTTCATTCTCTAAAACACATTTTTAACGATTTACGACTAAAATTAATATTGATTGACGATTATTTATCATGATATACCTATTTTGATATAAATGTATTATGTATATCTTTCCCTTTACTTAATTTATATTCGATTCAATACAATATTATGCGTACCTATCTATATATGTATTATTCCCTACCAATTTTTGTTATCATGAAATATTTTTGTAAGCATGCCCTGTTGGCATTCGAAAAGTAATATAGGAAGTCTGCAGCTATCTATAATTCAATAGTTGCGTTTTATTTAATCTATACGGTGAGAATCGAATATTTGTACTATAATATATATACTGTGTTCGTGCGTGCATATCTTAATAGTATACCGTGGTATACTGCGCGTGAAGACATACTTAAAAAATATTATATTATTGTTATAAGTATAATATATTAATATATATTAGGTATATAACAATATTTTAACTACTGTTGTTTTGCAGTTACATAGAGTCACACCATGCGTACCGATAACGTCGGTCTTCTTTTGAACATGTTACCGATGATAGCGCTGTCGATTTTCCTAGGATCGACCCAGGTAGATGCGGCATCGTCCGTCGAGAAGACGACAACTGCGGCTACGGCGACGACGACGTCCAACAACAAGTGGTTTCGCCAGGAGCCCAACCAGCCCCGCAAGAAAGACATGAAAGTGGGAAAACTGAACAAACTCATTGGATCGGATTACAACGAAATTTGGATGAGCAAGACTCCGATCAAAACGGTATGAGTTCGTTCTTACGTTTCTATAACCTGCAGGGTCACGGTCGAGGTCGCCGATTTTATGGTTAAATCGAAATTTTGTTTCAACGCAGTGCCGGGCGAGCTACGACGATAGTCTTATATTTTGTGTTTTACTGTTTGTAGTTTCATTTTTATTTGCCCTCGTGTCGTTGAAATGTCGCTTATTTTTTTTCGATATACGATACGAATAATTACGGGTTTATACCTAATAATAATAATAATAATACGAAATGCGTGTATTTTAAAATTTAAACACGTGGCGAATACGTGTGATTTAGCGATTATAATGTTATTTAATCGATCTATAAAATGTGTTTCTTTTTTTTTCTTTTCTTCTTCCCCTGCAGTCCGCGATGGTATAAACCGCCCACGCAGACCGTTAAAACCTTAAAACGGCATAAAAACATATTTGATTATACGATCACGTCACGATACAATGCCGCATAATAATATATTTTATTCGTATCCGACGCGTCGCTTCTCTCTACATATATCGTATTTTATTTTATTTTATTTTATGTCGTGTTTTTCTTTTTTCTATATACGTTTCTATAAAACGTGTCTATTAAAAACAAATCCGTTTGTCATTGTGAACGTACGTGCCATAATCTCACTTCCTTTCCGTACGAAGAGAAAAAATAACTCATACCTAATACCATGTATACGATGATGATAATAATAATACGCGTCGGCGAGGTGCGTTGCAGACTGCATATACGGCGTTTTTCTTCTTCTCCATTATATAATATAACATATATTATTAGATCTCTGTATGACTTCTAAGTATAAGGAATGTTTGAGAATAACACGCCGTTACACATTTCGAAAAACTCAGGAACATCCGTCGCACGTTTTATTCGAATATTTTCTGATGGGTTAACCGGACCGGACGATAATCCCTATATAAAATATCACACGACGATAACCTATAATATATACATAGGTACGTGTATAGCGGTACATTGATATAATATTATAATATGTATATATCACGCGGCTTATATACCGCGGTCCAGTTTTAACCAGAGATTTAACCGCTTATTATTATTTATTACTATATATATATATATATTATGTATTATTATAATATCATTACAAGTATGTAACCTCATACCGGGTATTCGTAGAAATATTATATAATAATATAATGTCGCGCCGACAAACGTTTCAATAATAATAACATCGTCGTAATAATAATAATAATAATAATAATAATAATATATTCTGAATAAAATTTGAAATATATATTATGTATACGTATAATTTTTTTTTTTTTAAAAAACACATATTAATTTTTGTTATTGTTTTTCAAAATATACCAACTGGGTATAATATTATTAAAATGTGCACACCTGCTGATGTCCACTCGTAGGCATTCGATGTTTTGAGAATTAATATATGCGTGGATTTAGAGTATACGCATTTTTTGTTTTTCTCGTAAGGTTTAGACGTATTATGTAAAAATAAAAATACAAACCGTACAAAATTATTAACGTTTTAAATTTAAATTTGTTTACAATTATTAATATTTATATTACGAAAATTGATGTCTTATTTTATTTTCATACCAACAAACCAAATAAGTAGACGTATTCCATTTAAAGCGTGGGCAGTGCCCACGTGAACACGGCTCTGATATTTCAACGTGCCCCGTACATAAAATATAAAATAATACATCCGTTTCAGCTTCTTGTCGAAGATCAAAAAAGATATTGATTTTTATGTCTGGTTTTATTGTTTCGTTAAACATAATATTATTATCAACATCATAATATCATCGTGCGTCCGAGCGCGTTTTCCGTCGAACGACACGCTCATCTACATTACTCGTCCGCTTTTCCCGCTGACGGGTACGTTGTTAAAACCAAAGACAATACATATTAACTATAATGTAGGTATCTGTATTACACAGATATAATAAACTGGATTGCTAACATCTGATACTTTTCAATGTTACGCCGCTTTTACCGCCATTTTAGTTGTAGTGTCTCGACAATATAAATAATATTACGCTAATATAGATATAGCATAAAATAGTTTATATATATATATATAGGTATATATAGGTAAACTGCATAATTTTGCTGATAACAAACGCGGAACCCACAGAAAATATGCCGATTTCTAGCGTCACGTATTATCACTAGTTGTCAGTGGCGCAGCTAGTGAAGGGGTGTTTTGGTTGTCTGGACAGTGGAAGTGGACATCCCCTTTGGACTGAATTTTTATGAAAATGTCGATTAATGACCATTGACTTTCTATTTTAAATTATATAACGTATAAGATATAAAATCAACTCATAGTATAAGGTATAACATAAAAGCAAGTACTGTAAACTATAATACGGGACACTCAATACAAAATGTGTCGAACTGTTATTATAAATTTCTCCCCCCCCCCCTATGAGATTGTGTTTGGATTGCATATATTTAACCCATATATTTATTTTTTTTTTTATATTGAGGAGTTCCCGCGCGCTTTATTCATAATTTTATTTGGTTATCAGTGGCATATTTTTATGGGTGGGGGATGAATGAGATATATCTCTACGACTTAATATTTTTTATTTTAAAAAAAAAAAAGGTATCGTATTATTTAAATACGTATTTATGAGAACGTTATTGTTTGTCACTTATTATTTTATCAGTTAATATTTTAATAATAATTCGTGTCCAAAAAAACCTAGAAAACTAAAATTTGTTTTGTTATGCCTACATATATATACTCGTATATATATATATATATATATATATATATATATATTACTATATATACCTATATAGTTATTAAATTTGATAGACCTATACCTATTAATATTATGAGTGTAGATGGAAATTTGTTTTAAATTATATCTCTTCCCTTTAAAATATTATAAACGTAAAATTATACCAATATACATATATACAATATACCTACGTACCCGTTAAATAAGTTCATCAAAAGTTAGATACCAAATACGTATTTAGAATTATTTTATTTACGTAGATGGGAATATTTTGAATTAGGCGGACCCCCCTCCCTCAAAATAATCATAGTATTGCGCCACTGGTAGTTAACTATTTTTACGCGCGAGATGCGCCGTTTTCCAAAGAACACGTATACGTATATAATATAATAGCGTATAACAAAATAATAACATTCGATCAGAGAGTTTAAATAAATTTTATATCTATAAGAAATCTCACGTATGTACGCAGGCCGGAAATGGAACGGGCGACAAGTCGGAGACGACCGAACAGGACAGCCTACAGCTTCCGGAACAACTTCCTGCGCAGTATCAAGACATGGTGCGCGCGTGGCTGGTGCGCAGGGGCTCGTGTTCGGTAGATTACGCGTGGACGGATTTGGGCAAGTCGTTTTGGCCCAGGTGGATAAAAAAAGGTAGGTGCGGCCGATCGGAGACGAGCTGCAGTTGGCCGCCCGGCATGTCGTGCATGCCCTCGTCCGTCAAAGTTCTCAACCTGTTGCGGTGGCACTGTTGGTAAGTCTGCAGCGCGCGTCTTACACGATAACAATAATAAATATAATATAATAATGTTTTACATAATAATTTTATAATTGCAAAAATATCTATCCATTTTTTCAGTTTTTTTTTTTTTTTTTAGTATAGGTATAGTAATTTTACGTCATCGTATTTTGGTCTTCGTTTCGACAATCCACTACGCATTTATTTTAAGATTAATTTAACAATTATACGAGATTCGAAAAAATCAAAATATTAGTTAAACACCAAGCGAGCATATACGAGTTAAATGTAAAAAAAAAAATAACATAATTTTTGTAATTTTTACTTTAATTTTCATGAGTACATTCAAATATTGGACGTCTGGCGACGAAATGACGAAAATTAAATAAAAATAATAAAATTAAAATTGTGTAAAAAATATTTCAATTCGCCGACGGTCATTTCGTCGTTTGACGTTGACCAT
This sequence comes from Tetraneura akinire, assembly GCA_021307375.1. NCBI lineage: Eukaryota > Metazoa > Arthropoda > Insecta > Hemiptera > Aphididae > Tetraneura > Tetraneura akinire. Next base: position 8,346,921 of record JAIUCT010000010.1, read on the forward strand.
TTTGAATTTTAAACGAACAAAATATAAAGAAACGCGTGATTTCATAAACTATATACGAAAAACAATAATATAAAGATTATAATCTCATACATAATATAAAGGCGTGGTGTTAGTCGACCGAGTGTCATTTTTACGGACGGAAAAAATATTCGCACGGTTTGCCGGGCAAAAATTTAAAATAATAATAAAAAAAAAAATTAGCATTTCGCATTTGGATGTATTCCGTTCGTGTTCATGACGCGTTTCGACGTAATAAATTCACCAATTTACAAATGTGTATAGTTTCGAAGGTATTTAATTTTATTTCTTTGTTAATTGATTTTTATTGGAAATATTATTTTTTCGGATCGTTATCTGCGCGGACAGTAAAACGTGTCTCATCTTGTTCCCACGCGTTATCGGCGCGCTTTTATATTTAAATTTTTTATAGGTTAAATTAAATCTGTTAAAAATTATATACGGATTTCTTCTTATATCGAAACACATAGATATCATCTATCCTTCATGATTCACCGGTATAACAATAATTATTAACAAACCGGGTTTTCTCTATCTTTTATATACAACGGTCAGATTAGGTTACCATATTATACGATTAACCGTATTCTCGAATTACTTATATATTATAAATTAATATGATTATTTTAAAGCGCCAAATCATCTCTAATATTAATGTTTATTATACTCGTACGCATACTAATCTATTATATTTATCTCTATATATTATTATTAAATTTTCTGAAATTTTTTATATGCCGTCAATCTCTTACAGTTGTTGCACTTTATACAAACCCCTATCATCCAAGTTTAATGTCACTTTGTCAGTAATAAAGTCTTTTAAATTTGATTTTTTTTTTTAATAACAAATCGAACGGAATTTCATTGTTTATGTACCTACCTAACATGGTTTTATTGTCGATTTTGGAATTTATTCGTGTCTTCTTAAATCGAAAAAATATAATATAATGATATATGAACGCATTTTCCAACACGGATTCGGACGATATCGTTCGTCTAATTACGTATAATATATTTTAATATAGGTTTTTGCCTAACCTAATCTAACCTTGGAAAAAGTGCGACCTTAAAAGACTTGTTTTTTTTCTAGGTTAAAAAATAGAAAAAACAAGAGAAAAAACCGGCAAAAGAGACAGTCCGTCGTACCGTCGACGAATAAGACGAACAAGACGACGGCTGGAGTCGGGAACGTCAAAGGGGAAAAAAAGAAAAACGACGGCGAAAGTAACTTCAGATGTCTTTGGATAAAAGTTCCCTATCCGGTTACCGAATTTTGTACGTGCGCTTGTAAAAGACCCGAAGAATAAAATATAGTATACCGTTTTCTATATATATATATATACGTACGTAAACGGGACGTCCGTTTTAAATATTATATAATTATTATACGTTATAATGTATATATTCATAATATATTATTATTTCACGCGTTTGTAAAATCGAATAAGTATTAATTGTTAAACGTATACTTTTTCCAACCTAAGTTTCAAAATATTGTGTATATTAGGATTACTATTTTTTTTTTTAATTTTTTATATCTGTTTAAAGTTTAAAATTGGAAAAAAAAAATACTGAACTTCGATCAGAATAGTTTTTTTCCATTATATCGCGTTCAAATTTTAATCGAAATACTATATCCTCTCCACATCTGTATCCTATTCACACTATAATCAGCTCTATTTCTTTTTTTTTTTCATTTTATTGAAATATTAAATATTATTGTTGTTACACTAGAATCAAACAACTCGTTTTTACAATAAGTATGAATATAAAAAAATATATTTTTTTTCGACCGCGAGGATAAATAACTGTATTTCATATACGTCTATTCGCATGGTTTTTTGTATACAGAAAGAACAAAATAATTATTATGGATAGGATATTTTGAGAAATTACCACACCCGTGTATATGAAGATAATAGCAGCCAGAGCAGACGATATTAGGAAATTTTAATGCATTATTTTCGCGGATAACCAAGAACAACCGTGTTTTTAGAGGTTAGGACGTATAAAATTATCTTAAATTTATATAGGTACGAGAGAAAATAAGATAATAGATAAAATTATAAAAAAATTACTATTTACCGTCTTTTGCGTACTTGGCTGATCTTATTATTCGTATTGGTTACATATTGACATATTGCTCACACCTGTTGGACGTAACTTTAAACATGTACAAATATTTTTTCTTAATTTTGACCACGATACGATATAATTTTTTTCGACATGTTAAAATCCAATAATTTTAAATTAGATTAGATTTTATTTAAACAAAATAATAATATATTAATCATCTCTGATACTTTTTGGAAAGATAAAGTTACCGCCTTGAAATTCATCGTGATACTACCAAACTTGTTTGAATGTTGGCGACTGACAAAAAAACACCGGACACCTAAAATTAAATACATTACAAAAACGTGCCTCACAGGAAAACCTCTTACGCGTCACGTCTCACAGAATAGTCCGATTTCGATTTTTGTTTTTTTATTAATTGATAAGGACCTCTTACAGGCGGATTGAAGTCCGACTTTAAAATTTTAAATTACAATAATGGTAATAAACATATTAATTATTCAAAATTTTGGAATTTTTTAAAGTACTTATTTTTTACATTATTTAAAAAAAAAATCGGACTTCAATCTGCCTTGTAAGAGGTCTTTATCTTTCAAATAAAAAAACAATAATCGAAATCGGACTATTCTGTGAGGCATGTTTTTGCATTTAAAAATTCATTGGCACCGTGCCCCTTTAAAAAAAAGACAAAAAAATAATTTGAAAGCTATTTGTGTTCTTGATCATAAATATCCATAACATGAATGTGCTTAGCCCTCTTCTCCTAAGCCAAAATCCTAGCCACGTCACTCTATGCAAGTTAACCTCAAAATTCGAACGCGTGCCTTTTACAGAATTGCGACATTTTGTTGGAAAGTTTATTCAAAACATTGGCAATATCGCCAAACACGGCGCACCGTATAGGCAATTTTAATGCGTTGCCGTAGAAAAGTGTGAACTCGGTCTTTATGAGACTTATTTTAGAATAAAAAAAATAAATAAATACGTTTTAATTATACGTTACAAAATGCGTAACGATGAATTTATTAGCATAATACGCGTGCGCTATATAATTATCTAATTATTCTAATTATTCGTATCGCGTGAAATAGCAAACATTTGATTTTTATCGTTCATTCCTTGGACCCACACAGACAATAAAACGTAAAAAAAAAAAAAAATAATAATTACATGCGCTGCGAAATTAGAAATTATTATAATAATATTCGTTTTTGTATAAAATTTTTCATATCTCTACTGCTCGAGACAAAATTGTCATGTCGAGACACGCGTTGTAATTTCGAAATAAATTAATTTTTGGACTTGATTTTACGATAAAAAAAAAAAAAAAGAAAAAGAAAAGATTTATAATTTAAATTTTAAATATCGTGCGAAAGAGAAAAAAATAAATTATTAACATTTTTATTTAATTATTTATTAGTAATTTTTTATTTATTTACTATTATTATTATTTTTTTTTTTTGTATTTGATAACTTATCAAGTTACAACTAATACAGCTCAACAATTATACAATAGTAGTTTATAATTTAATTTAATTAAAACACAAGATACTATATAACAAAGCTAACATTCAAAATAAAATTTATGATAATTATTATGGTGATGATGCAGTTAGTATTGAGAATGGAGTGGAGATTAAAAGGGCAATTGAGAGATCTAAGAAAATTAATTAAGACTTGACGCTCAGATTTAAGAGGATAAATAAATAATATCTGAGAAAGATCACAAATACACTCACTAAAATGCAGTGTACAAAGAGGAGAGTTCTTTAGACTGAGATTAAACGAATGACTGGTAATAGTCATCTTTGCAAATCTAAATAATTGTTAAACCAAATATTTTTAAGAATATGGGGTGTAATATCCCTAAAACTTAGTAAATAAATATTATTTAAAATACATTAATATGTTAATATTTTTATTTTACTACATTCGTTACAATTATTGGTTGAGTTAACTACTTAAGTTTACGATTAACCCGTAATCATGCACGTTATTAGCATTACCGTAATTAACTGATTCTCTTATTGCATATTTTTTGTTAAAATCATTTAAAACAAAAAAAAATATTTGGAAAATAATTGGATACGGACTAAATTCATCACCTTAAATATTACACAAATAATGTTTACCATAGTTGTCTGTAAAACAAATTAATCGAAGATCACAAATAATAATATAGTGTAAATACATTACACACAATATTATGATTATTAAAATATACAATTGATATTGTTATTTCTTTTTCAACTTCCACAACAATATACCCATACAATATAATTGAAATATTATTTTAATTTTTATTCGATGTAAAGACAGTATAAAACCAATACATTACTAAATTAATAATTATTATCAAACTGTATTATTCGTACAAAATTTAAATTTCAATCAAATGAAATCGTTAAAAAAAAAAAAATTAATTAATTAGGTAGGTTATATTATAGACTTACTGAATAAATATTATCTTCGGTGTTTGTTAAATTATCAAATTTTGCAAACAGTCAATTAAAGTTTTACAATTTTAAATTGAAACATTCATTTCCTTTTAATAGTTCTTACGGGAATTTTTAATTTGTATTACATAACTTTTGGATCACAATACGAGTATCTCTGACAACTTGTATGTAAATAACTTATTTTTAACATACAACATACATAATGTTTTTCTGGTTACAAAATGCAAATCAATTTAATTTCTGCTTACATTTAAGCCATCGAATGTAGACTATATATTACAAAAAATTTTAAATTGTCAATTCATAGAATAAATTACAATATGATAAATCGATAAATACCAATAATATTTTAATAATCATTTATAATAAATATGTACTTGTACGTATTATCTAATTTCAGAATTACAACTGTAGGAAACAACACTCTTCAGGAAAGAGTATAAAATATGACGAGTGTTGATGAAGCATTTCAATTGTGATTTTGATAATATATCGAGCATGCTACATTAATATTACAATTTATCACCACGTTCAGGTTTTGTAACAAACATACATGTCATTCGCAATTTGTACCAATTCTGTCGGTGACTGACATAAAACATTGCACAAATGTGCAATATCAAATTAAATTTACTAGTTTAAACCTAAAACAATAAATTATGAAATATAAATATAAATATAGTCTAAAATAAAAATAATATGTTATGTACTGTTTAAATGTAACAAATTTTAATTTTTAATCAACAAATCTAAAAAAGCTTTTTTCGTATGATATTTACTATTTATGTATCGAATAGTATTATCAAAGACAAATACAAATTTATTATATTATGTGGAAAAAATAATATACATTATATTATATTAAAATTTAAAATACAAATTTGTCAATTTTGAGTGACATTAATGTCAATGCGTATATTATAATAAAAATAATTGTCGATTCGAAAAATTATAAAATAAAATAAATAAATATTTATACACGACAGTATATAATCAAATATTTAATTAAAATTAAATAATCAGTCTTGATCTTATATTTTACTAATATTAAAATATACATAAATTAATTCCAACGAATATTTTTTTTCTTTTTTTTTAATTAACCCTGTGTTACATTATTTTTTAGATATTTTTTTCTAATGTGTAATGGTTCGTTTGTTTATTTTTACTTAGTTTCATTTATTATTTACAAAATTCAAATAAAATAATTAATAATAAGTATAAAAATATAATTTATGTTATTACAATCGATAAATGCATGGATAAAAAAAGAAATAGATGTATACTGAGAGACAGTAATCGGATTGAATATTGAAAGATAGTTTATCTTTTGGTATACATATTAATTGAATTATAAAAATAATTGGGTTCATTAAGTTGGCCTAATCAAATTTAACATAGATGAAAGTAAATTTAAAATAAAATACTCATGAACGTAGAAAATGACAAATATAAAATAATTTTACCAATTTTACTTAACTTAACAATTAATTTTCTTACACAATGCCGATATCATTAATGGTATACAATTGCTGGTATGTCAAATAATAATAATAATAGGATACAGTACATTCTACAACAAAATAAATTTATGGTAAGTGACCTAAGATTTCTTATGAGAATTAGATATATTATCGCTATCACTAACACAATTTAAAGTTGAATCGTTGTGTTTCCGTTTCCGTTTTTTCATTACTCTTACGTGTTTTTTTGAAGCCATATGTATGTTATATTGGATATCATCTGCAACACAATAAAATCAAACATTAACAATTAATCATATGTATTTCTAAATACTCGACTAATTATTTTTAAATATTACAAAGTCCAACATTCGAAGACGTACTAGAAGAAGTTTTGAATAAAAAATTTATAACATAAAACAAGGTATTTTAACTTAATTTAAAAAAGTGGTGGATAAAGTAAAGTAGTTTCAAACTATAAAAATGTTAATGGTGTGTTCTATATACTAACAATATAGATAGTATTATACTTTTCACCATTCTAAAAACTTTTACCGATTTTTCGATTTTAACAAACACAAGAAGTATCTGAATTATAAAACTTTTTATTTACTTTTTGTGCCCACAAAATAAAAAAAAGAAATAAAAAAAAGAATATATCCAAAAACAAAATACACATCATTTAATGTTAACAAACTGTTTACACACTTTGAATCAAACAATCAATATGTTTAAATATTATAAAAGATGGGATGAAAAAAAACTGTAATCAGAGTTTAACAAACTTGTATGGATATAATTCATAATTTTATATTAATAACTTTACGTTGGAATATTATAGATTCGTTATTTGTAAGTAAATATTGTTTGTTAGAGTAATAATTTGATGTTTTAAGGATTATAGTATATTAATTAATTGGTATTAAACTTATTATAATTTTTGAGTGGTAAACATAATTTATTTCCTAGAGGCACAAGACTTACTGGAAAACGGTCTGGAACAATCTTCACAATAATATTCACCGTAAACTGGTAAGGCCGTATTCGGATTCACTACTTCCATCGGTCTCAGTGTGTGTTCCGTGCGTTCCTTCCAGCCCAACACCACCATGGCCAAGTCCACGGCCTGATCGCTTAGCCGCTGCCAATCGTTCAAATCCGTACAGTCCAGCTGGTACACCTGGACGGCCTGTAGTAAAAAATTAAGAAGAATAAATACAATTAGGATTTTGTGATAATATTATATTATTATACTTGTTTGTCATTCGGCTTGACGAAACGGTTGTTGATCCATCGCATCTGTCGTCTGGCGTACTTTCTGGTCGTGCACTTCATGGCAGTCAGAGCTTCCATTAAAACGTCGTGACCTTTGGGCGTCCAACGATCCTTGTGCGATAGCTCAAAGTACTGTTGGAATTGTTTCACGCCGATGCACTGCAACAGTCCTTTAGTAAAGTCCAAACTGAAACAGAAAACGATTTTACAACTCAGTTAATCAGTTTATTAATATAATAATATTGTTTGTATATAACCACCAGCATACCATACATACTACCTAACCAAACCTAACCTAAGCGTTCTTTTTATAATTATTTAATTTGTGAACCTATATTTGTCTCATGCTTGACCTAACCACTTTAGCGAAACGATTCGGAATCAATATAAAAAATAATATCTATTAGTGATATTTCCTGTAAATGCCTGATCTGACCTGACCGGAAACGACGAACATCTTTCCATTAGTCGCTTCGGCAAATCCTAACCAAACCTATAACCTAACTTTTTAACGAGTGTTGTTGCAGGGCACGATATACCGCCGAGTTCAGTAACCTAACCTTTTTACTTCGTTGAACGGGGGGGCGGAGGGGGAGAGAAAGGTTTGCATTGGTACCGTGCGCGTAGTTTTAAACATTACAATAAAATATTTTAATAATATGTATGACAAATAATTTATTACTGCGTTATTCGAAAACGTGTCCTTTTACGTCTTATCCGCGTAAACACGACGTAGTGGGCCGCGGCGAAACGGAACAACAACGCGACATTACGATAAATAATATTATGCCGAATTACTGACCTGGCATTATGGACGCGATAATTAATTTACCAACTAAACCAGTAGAAAAAAAAAACAAACTCCGGAAATAACAAACGATACGGCGCGTTTCGTTTTGAATATTGTAATCCAAAATTTAATCGGCAGTCCGTTTCGTCAGTGGGCACTAAAACCCGGTATTATTAATTAATATTTTTTAATTTAAATAAATAAAAACCCAAATCCACAAAAAATTTACTTTTATTTTAAGCAAATAAAAAAAAAAAGTAAAAAAAAGTAAAATAAAAGTAAATTTTTTGTGGATTTGGGTTTTTATTTATTTAAATATATTATCCACAAGTCAATACTTAAACTATAAATAATATTTTTTATTTGTTATAAAAATATAAACGACGACGATCGAACGAAAGAGACGTTTGGCATTCTAAAATGCATTAAATTCGAGTTTTCGCCGATTCGTTGCGTATGCGATGTACAATTTTTACTCGTCATGCGATCGCGCGACACTTTAGTCGCCCTGCACGTCGCTCTGAAGTCTGAACAAAGACACGCAGTTTTTGGGTATTATTTAAAAAATAAAATAAAATATTCAATTCCGAAACACGGCTGGACCGAGTCACCGCGACCCGGGTATATTATTATACGAGTATACCTAACATATTTTATGTAACCCATTCTTGAGGCCACTCACATCCGAAGGAAAACTTACAAATTTTGAAACGCGCGATTGAAATTTGTATACCTAGTACCTACATAATTCAATATATTATACAGAACGATGGAAATTTCGCGTCAAACGAAAATGACACTGATTGGGTTAGAGATTTGGTTACTTAAGTTATACCAAGGTATATAAAAAATGTTACATACAGGCTATTTTTTTTATTATTATAGTAACACGGTTTAGAAATTAGAACCTCGAGGCGGTTTATACACGCCTAACCCACGACCAAGCACAGCGTGTCCGCGCTTCCAACGGACTCGTGCAGAGTGAACGAACCGCGGAGATGTAGTATATTATAATATACGGATACGGAGTATTATACAGAGTGATTGGAATTTCGAGTGACAACAACAAGGAACGAAGACTCGTGATGTGGTTTTTTTTTTACAAATACATTTATATACGATTTTGATCGCTGTGTGTAACATATTATTATGCCTGCACTCGTCCTTGGAAAACGATAGGTATAGCGTTTTTTTTTATTATTATTTTAACAGCTGATTTATTAATGTATTGTGTACACTAAGTACGACCGAGGTATAAAATAATATATTTAAAATTTTCAACACGACGTTGGTCGTCCATCGGTGAACTTTTTTCCCGTCATGATGGTACAATTACGGTATATAACATCACGGAGTTTTCCAGTCGGTTCGCACACGTTTTTTTCGATCAAAAAATGCACGATAATTATTGTATTTTATATTATTTGGGAATACAAAAAGTAATATTAAATATTATCCGCGTCTCGATTTTTAAACGTGTCCGCGCGTACGTTTGTTACACACCTTAAGCGATACTTTTTCTGCAGCGTTATTAAAAAAAAATAATAATAATAACCTAAAATATATACTCGTATATTTGCTAATTATAAATATTAAAATATACAATTTTCGAGCACGCGCGATAACAATTTTTCGTCGTCGCATCTGTTTTTATGTTTATTGCCTAATATTTCATAAGTAATTAAATTTAAAAAAAAAAAAAAAAAAACTTTAAAAGGGTAGTTTTGCCCCACGTTTTATTGCTGTTCTTCTCCTCTCCCGTCACAGTTTTCAGCGCGCGCATAAAATATATTATTTAATAATAACCGAGTAGTTTATGAAATTTAAATTAATAAATAAACGTATTTACCTAATTATGTATACGAGTATATAGTATGTACGTAAATAGTAAATTATTAACGAACGGGAGTTTTCGAAATTTTCAAGTATATACAGTATACATTTTGTGATAGCACATTGTCTATATACTTAATATTTAGGTACTCAAATCGGTTTATAGAATTAGATCGAATCACAGGTCGGGTTATAAATTATCGGTATACACGGATGCACGTAAAAAACAAGCATACATATAGCGTGTGTTCGTAAAGAATACACGTACAACCACGTTAATGGTCACAATATAATATGGTTACGATATAGATTAGTTTAATATATTTTTAATAATTTTGACGCGTTACCACAAGATTCGTATAAATGAATATAATATTATAACCATTGACCACTAATATTCGAACAAACTATACCCACAATAATTCGTGCTCAAACGTATCATTATAAACCTAATATTATTTTCGACGGTTTAGGTCGAGTTTGGTTAGGTTTGGGTTAGACACAATAGAAATAGGAGATCATAAAAATATAACATACAAACTACACTCCGTCGTAAAAACGTTTCTTTTTCTTTTTCGATCGCGACGAATATAAAAATACTATTTTATCGTTTTATATATTATATATAATACTTTTTTTTTCAAACGGTTTCGCGGCACGGCTTCGGTACGTATCGGCGGAGATCATTCGTTTTTGTAACCGGTCGACGACATACATACGTATTTCATACCATAACCGCGGTCGGACTATATATATATATATATATATATATATAATATATAATAAGCCAATAAGGTACGAATTATTTAAAAATCACGATTTGTGAAATATTCGACAATAAATCGCGATTTGATCCGGCGGTAAAACGAGTCTCGGCATTATAATATTATATACATATAAATAAAAATAGGGGGTCATTAATTTATTCTTATACTTATATAATAAGTAAATCACAACTTGGGCATTGAACGTAAAGTATATTATTATTAATTATTATTATTTATTATTATGACTGACTTGTTCGTCATGTTATTGGACAGCAGCTTCGTGTTGAACAGACGCAGTTCGCGGATCAAACCCCTTTCGACCATATCGTCGACGCGCGATTCCAATCGCTCGTTCAGAACGTCCTGCGAAAAACAAATAAAATAAATAAACGGGTTAATACGTTAGAAAAACACGACTAAACACGTTTGTATATAATATAACGGACGAAGAAAAAAAATAATAATTATTAAATATTATATAGATACGCGTGTATCTATATAACTATTTACGCGTATTGTACGTATAATGTACGTATATATAACGAACAAGACTTTGCGAGATTTTTCTCTCTTTTCGCACAATATTTTTATACATTATCTTTTACATTATATACGTTGTCCGAGTCATCGAACCAGTTAGTTACTTGTCTATATGTATGTATGTATGTACGTGAAAAAAATAAAATAAATAATAACGTAAAAAAAAAATATATATATATATATATATATATATATTTAAGCGTTCGGTCGTCGTCGTAAATGATTAACTGCTCGGGTCATAATATACGACGATAAACTATTCGCGTTTGAATTATTCATTTAGAGCACATACTTTCACGGATTAATCCGTTAAGATATTTTTATTTCTCTATTATTATTATTAATATTTACTGTACGATGAACGACGGTGATGACGACGTGCTTTCACGTGTACGATTTATACATAATATACGATAGTATCGCAAGTTCGAGTATATTATAAATATATGTACAAAACTCGAAGATTGAAAATTTGAAAATCTTATCGTATGGCGACGAACAAGAACGACTTGTTATAATTAAATTTGAATTTTACGTTTATAAACTTACAAAAGGCGATTTGTCCGTTGAACATTAAAAAATTACTAACATTACTATTCTGCGATAACTGCAGACTGCAGATTTTGGTATAATATTTGCATAATTTAATATTTTTTATATTTAATATTTGCTGTATTCCAGTAGAACAAAATTTTTATTCCTGAGAAATTACCCCATTTTTTGTATGTAAAGATGAAAGACGTATACGGTGGCGTAGCCTGCAGAAATGTGTGAAAGGGTTATTAAATAAATATTCATATACATACACGTCTACAGTTTTACACGCCTCAAATACACCATTACCATATATATGTATATATATATAAAGTCAAAGGGGGTTCGAACCCTTAACCGTTAACCCCCCAGCTACGCCACTGTCTCTACATATTGCGATGAGGGGACTGATTAACTAAGATAAGTCTCAATTTAAGACAGAAAAAAAATGCCGCCAAAAACTATTTACGAAAAAAAATCTAAATTCGTTTGAATTGTTTAAAATTTCGATTTATATATAAGGTAACAAAATGTCCGATCGTGTTTTTGTATATTATGCATAGTTATTAGGTACGTGAATTTTTTACAAAACTCGCGTCCAGTTTTATTATTATTATAAATGGAAGGAAAAACGATATTCTCGCGCGATTTTTCTTGTCACGAACGATACGAATAGAATGTACATATGGATATTTTTATTTTTTTTCGTGCTCGCCACGTCGCAACTTGTGTGTATAAATAATTAATATAATATCGTGTGTACTCGTGAAACGCGTTTGAACGCCGGTCGAGTACGACACAATCCGTTATGAAAAACGTGTACGGTGTACCTATATATAATTAAAACCGCCGGATTATTGACCGGGATACAGGATGCGTGATGCTGCACATACTATATAATATAACCTATACGTATAGCATGTTTGAAGGTATAATTAGGACTGTGATGCAATTATTTTGATTAATCGATTATTCGATTAATTTTAACGATATAAAAATAATCGAATAATCGAAATAATCTATTCTTATTATTTTAACACCATAGTAAGATTATTCGATTATTATTTGATTATTCGATTATAATCGAATATAATTCAGATAATCGATTATTACGGGGGGAAAAAATAATCGCACAGTCCTATAGGTATAATATAAATATACGCGAAAAATGAACGAGAGAGTGAGTGGGGATGGATTGCAGTTTTATCAATATTAATTATATTAATGATAAGCTAGTCAAATATAATATTATTCTTATGGTGAAAAAGTCGCAAAATATTATATAGGCATACCAAACACGAAACACGTCCATTATTCATATAATATATTATAAATTTATAATATTACGAGAGTAATAAAGTACGGATTTTTTTTTTTTAAATTGTAATTATACCTACGTACTTATGTTTTTTTTTTTTTTTATAACAGAGCTTTCGCGAGTTAGAAAAATGTTACGTTTAGTATACACTGGACTACTGGAGTATTGTTTATTTTTCAAAATTTTCAAATCACCCACAATAAAACAGCCAGTGACGTATTTACAGGGGGTCCAAGGGTACTGGATCCCCCCTCAGAACCACTATAGCGATCTTTATTTTTTATATTGTATTTATATTAATTTCGTTATTCTCATTTAGAAAAAATTTATAATATTTATCGATTAATATACAGGGGAAAAATTTTGGACACCCCCAGAATATCGTTCAAAATACGCCACTGTAATCGGCGTATTACGGGTTTTTTTTTTATTATTCACCCCTTGGAAAAAATGGAATTATTTTTGAAGTACGCCAAATCGTAACTATTTTGACACGACAATATATTGTTATTACTTTATTACGTATAGGTCGCGAGGGAGAAATTAACCTAGCGTCGTGAGCACATTGTATATTATAATATATTTTATATACAGGATGTTGGGGGTCATCGTGGACGCGTAAATTATATTACTTTGGTATATTTACTCGCGTAATCGAAATAATATTTAAACGGCCCATATACGAACGCGGTCAAAAGACATCAAAGAAAACGTTTATCTAAAAGGTTAAATATTTAAACTCACGCACAATATCGTATACGAGTTAGTGTGTAAATATAATAATATAAACACGATTCGGACGTCGAAACATATTTTCGGGATCCTTTTGTAAAATAAAACTATACCTACGCGTATACGAATAAATATTATCATATTATTTAAATATTACGCGTAAAAACGGCGATGAACAACGTAAGCCCGGAGCGAATTAAAACGTTTACCACACAAAATAAATATATACGAAATGTATAAAATAAGAAGACATGTCGGCGGAGATCGTGTGTGCACCGATTCCGAATATGACGAGTAAAAATTTGTAAAAGGTATAAAAAGAGCACTTTATTTTTTTAATGTTATACTTATTATTATTTGAATATTTAAATCGTTACATTTTTTTTTTTTTTTTTTTTTTTTTTTTTTTCTGATAATGGATCAAGTATAACTCTGTATATGCTTTTCATTTTTGCATTTACAATTTTCGACTTTTAAAATAACGAGTACGTTTTTGCGACCGACTTTTCAAATTACGCGACGGTTTAAAAGCCATGTGTACAAAACACACGTAAAAAACAAAATACTCCCTTAAAAGTTAAATCGCAAATTATATAATGTGTTTATAATAAAAAAATTCAAATCGGAGACCTTCATATTATACATATTATACCCTGTGGTGTCTTACCATGTTTGAACTTACTGTCGATATTAATAGTGTAACGGTTGCATTTATACCCGAGTCGTCATTTTATGTCGCCTCAGCATTATTTACGCGTGTTAGGCCAGACAGTACTGTGAGGTACGTGGCGTGTAACGTTACAAAAGTCGACCAGTTAGATCAGATATTTTTTTTTTAAATATTTAATCAGGTTAAAATATTGTTTTGAATTATAAACTGATAAAGTGATAACAAACTATATGTATAGTAGTATAGTATCACTGGTTAACACTCAATGGCGGCGGTAAAGCGTGCCTGATAGTATGGTTAGGATACCTATGCCAAAAATGGCATTTATTAGTTTATTAATATATTATTATTTCCATGAATAATCGTAACGGTTCTCGGAGACATTTTCAAAAAAGACTTTGTTGCCGAAAGGAGAGAAAAAAAGACCCCTCGTGCTATACACAAACGACCGGTAGAAAACGTGACGGATCGCGCGGCGCCGATTACACTGCAACGAACGCCAGTCTAGACGCGCCTTCGACGGCTGACCGCGACATTATGTTATGTTCTATCCGACGTGAATTGTATCCATATTATTATACGATTTTAAAATACGTTTTAATATTCTCTGCTTTGAAGTGAATATTATCCGACGCTATTAAAAAATACTTATTTTCGCAGAAATTAAAAAAAAAAGAAAAAAAAGAAATACTCGAATAATACTGAGAAAAAGTCCGAGGGAGGAGAGTTAACCGCCCAAATTAATTTTCGTTTCTACCAACTTTCAAATACAAATCGCAGTATTTTAATAAAAAAAAAAAAAAATAAAAAAATAAATAATTCGCGTTTATATACTTTTATATAACTTTTACGTTTAATACCCACCTATATAAGATTAAGTAAAATTTGAGGTTATCTTTTGGGATAAAAAAAAAAATAATATCGATTAAAATAATAAATTATAACTAAAAGAATATTTCATTTCCAAAACAAATATTATATATACCTACTATAATATTATGGAAATAAATAATTTTACGTTTTGTCTGCATATCTAATCGATCTAATCGAGGCTGTTCGAGAGGCAACCGATTTTTCGTAATCTACTTAGCGATCGCGCAATATACGAGTATATGTATAATATTATGATTTACGAATTTTGTAAATTTCCGATTTCGTATTAGGACAAAGGAAAATATGTTATTTAACGACGACAAAAGTTATTGATAAATTATCATGAATTTAAATAATATGGAACAATATGATTTTCTAAAAAAATTATCTTCTATGAACAATACGTTATACACGTCAATAAAAAGTGGAACAGTAACCCGATAAAATTATGCGAGCATAAAAAAAATATAAAATATTAAAAAATACATAGTACCAGGGTTTAAAAAGCATTTTTAAGTAAATAAATAACTCGTTGACAAAACGTTTGCGCATATAATAATAATATACATATTATAATCATTCCTTTCTATTTCTATATACATATAGTATACAGTAAATATGATAGGGATCAAATGATAAAAAGTATTGCATTATATTACCTGTATATTCATATTTTATAGACATTATTTAGTTATCACACGAATAATCGGGAAAAAAGAAACGTTCAGTCAAAACATTAATAATAATAATAATAAAAGTTCCTAGTAAAAACTAATCGATTACCGATTTCATTTCTATATCGGACGAAAAATGGAATAGTCTGCGACGGGATCGCATCGGAGCCAAGACCATCAATGTCAAATTATTAATACGATATTATTGTACATATATACGTACGTTTGACCCGAAAGGTCGGAACAGGTTAAACAATTTCTCGTGATAACAGTAAACCGTTTACCACGTTAATGTGGATAAAAAAATATGACTAATAAATGAATGAGCGTTTTCTTTTCACATATTTTTTTTTTTGGATTCGACCTGTAGTCGATTTTCGGTTCGTTTTTCATACGGACTTCGATCGATTCAAATACGTTAAAAAATTTCATGTTTAAAGTAAATAGGTAAGGTTTCTGAACGGTCAGACCGACCAATTTAATATACGTTCTCTTTGGATTTCAATCGACCAGTTCGGCGGGAATATTGTTGTTTTCGTCAAATAATACTCGCATCATAATATTATTGACTTTTCGACCCTACGGTATTTGGAATTTGAATCTATAAAAAGACGGAGGCTAGAAGAAGGACGATAAAGTTCAGTAAGAAAATAATACGATTACAGAATAATACTTAATACGCACAAATTCGTATATTATAATATTATATCTACATTGACTTTCCGTTATAACTCGAGCAGTCTCGATAAGAACCATAATTAATAGTTATTATATTATTATTTTTACACTTTTTTTTCTTTTTTTTTTTTTTTTTTTATAGTAGGCAAATATCAAATATCTTCGTTGTGTTATCGCACAGTATGCGCAGTTATTATGTTTTCGCATCAGATATATAAGAGAGGAAAATAGAAATTATAATCGAGAATTGTTCGCATTTTTCAACGCTCTGTTTTTGAACGTCATCTTAAAAACGTACTGTACAGTATACATTTATGTTATTATAATGATAATACTATCTACGCGCGTCTATCATATACGAGGTACGACTGTGTACGGGTCATGTAAGTACGCGAGATAAAAAAAAAAAAAAAAAAAATCGTTTACTGTGTGTGGTATTCGTATACATTTTTAAGATTTGAAAAAAAAAACAAAACAAAAACTATAGTTATTTTCAATGGTCGAAATTATTGCCCAGTCTCGTTTCAAAGACGTCGAAAGTGTCAAGGAGGATATAATTAATCTTTTAAAAATATTATATATGGTTATAAAAACTGAATCGTGCGAAAATCGGCTAGCGTGCACAGAATATTTTAATGACTCGTGCACGCAGTAATTTCATCGCCCCTCGACAATAATATAAAACCAACCAAAATTCCATCGAATTTTATTGCTTTACTGTACGTTCGTTTTCGTATATTATATAACGTCCGCGCGCATACGACGAAGACGTTTGGGTGGTTGCCATTCAAGATTATAATATTACGCGCGTTATATGTATGGTTGGTGCCACACCGGCAGGAATAATATACGTTTATTTCAATATGTAATAATAATTTAAGCTTGTATTAACGTATTAAAAGATATGTTTTGTTATTAATTATAGTCGTTCACGTGTTAGGAATTTTTTTTTTAACGTGATGAAAAATTTGTCAACTATGCCGAAAGAGAATTTCTCGAGATTAGAATAAAGAACAAAAAAAAGAATAAAAATAAATATTACGTTTTATTTATGTAGGGTCATGGAAATTTATAAAAATAATAAGTACTGCGCTATTGCAGATAAGTCGACGGGACGGTGTGTCTGTACTTCTGTAGAGGAGATAATAATAAATTCTTTAAGATCGAAAGCGTCTATAATATTTGCGTATATGAAATTGAGAGGGCGTTCCGTTTTGAAACTTGGAAGAATGTAAAATATATAACGGTACGTAGACTACCTACTCAAAGGTCGGTTCGGCGAATTTGCGAGAAGAAATACGTGGATTGAATGTTAAACGTATACAAACGGGATATAATTATACAGTTTTCTGGATAAATTATAAGCAGAAAAACGACAAATATACCCCCGGGGACGGTTAGGTTATTATTCGCTTATGATGTTATAATAATAATACATAGACGAAAAATGAAAACATCCGCGAAACGTTATTATACTGTTATGATACCTACACGAATTTTGCGAATTTCGACCGAATTTCTCGCCATTTTTTTTTTATTTTGAATTTTACCGAGTATATTATATACGAATCGTTCCCGCACGACTGCGTATATACACGATGCAGACGAGAGGGAGGTTCTAGAAGAAGAACGAAAACTAGAAGGAAAACGAGGAGGAGAAAAAAAGGGACGAGCCGACGCGGTCGTTAAGTTGTTCGACGACCGCTGCGATTAAAGTGCTTGGCGACAACGTTCTGTCGTCGTCGGCGGCGGCGGCGGCGGCGGCGACGACGGTGAAAGTATATAATGTAATATGCGACGGCGACGCGCGCTCCGCTCGATATGGACAGACGGGCCCCGCAATGAGTCACGCGCACGCGGTCGACGACGCCCACTGAATACGCGACGGCAAAAGAAACGATAACAGAAGATTATTATGGAGAAAACCGCAGTCTCGTTCAACTCGGTTCAGGGTGTATATATGCACGCCATAACATATAGGTATCATATCATACCTCTCACAAGATGGCCACGCAAACTCTTAACTATATACGTATAGTCGTATATATATATATATATAGTATCATTGTCGTTGAGTACAAGAGTGTTCCTTTAGGTCCGCGGTTTCCGCGTTCTTATCGCCCGCCCCTAGCGTTTCTGGACGTAGGTATACGTATAACTTCCAAACTTTTGACTAAAGGGTGCAACGAGATCGTAAAACTTTAGGGTTTTAACCCGTCGCATTCCAAAATTAATACAAAACTACCCCTTCCCCCTCGTTTTGTTTATTTAATGTAATGCGTGTACACACGTTATAATATATAATATTATTATTAAGGGTTAATTCCGTATATGATTTTATATAGGTATATATAAGCAACCTCCAAAAATGAAATCTCAAAATTCATTTCCCCGTGAGGTAAACTATATATTATACATTATAATATAGGTATACGCCGAGATGTAAACATATATTTGTGTATACTTGTGACGTCAAAGTTCGATCATAATAATGTATACGCGTTTCGAGACGACTGCGTTAAAATAAACCGTTATAATCACCCCCGAGCGAATTTGTCTAAAAATAATACGTGACGTAAATATGTATTTACTTGGCCCATTTATGCGTATTACATAATAATATACGTTGGAATCTGTATGATTGTTATGAAACGCGTATTACTTTTTTACATGACAATTAAACAGTTAAATACTGGAAATAACTACTTATTCATTATTATAACTTTAAGTTTCTGGCGCGATATTCATTTCCGTCGAACTTTATATTATATAATTATTTCATTTCTTTCTCTCTCTTAATCGTATTGGAACGAACGAACGATGCATAAATTACCTAATGATAATAATTCTGTATACTAATACTTTCATACTAATAAGTCTTATGTTTTTGCGTTGTGCACGTTGTTATTTATCAGATTACATTATACTATTTTATATTATTGTATAAAAAACAACTATTGGAAATTAAATACGTCCATCGTTATAAGAATTAATATATATTTAATAAATGAGTGCATAATTTTCACCGATTTCGTGACGTAAACACGCAAGAATCGGTAAACTCGATGACCAGGTTAGTGGTTATAAACGTTCCACACACACCACACGTTCGTGAAATGAATATATAATTAAAAATAATTTTTATATTTTTCGTCGACTTTTACACAATATAAGTACAGACAAAGGCGAGAATTAAATTATTTGACGTTTTCGAATTTTATACGTGTTAAAAATTCAGAACGCATCCGTTATTCGTCAAAATATCGTTTTCGCGTTTACAATAAAATTATACAGGAACTGCAGTTGTTAGCATCGTTTTCGTCGCGAGTACCGCCGAATAATAAAAAAAAAAATTAAGCGTAATACGAATTAAATTAAATAAGAAAATCGAAATAAACAGGGGTCGATTACGAGAACCCTTCTCCAATTTCAGTCGAATTGCACTTTATATAATAACGCGGTATATTATAATATTATTATCACGCGAAAAGCGCAAAATACACGCGCGTTTTAACGTCATTTTGCGGTTAGTTTAAAACAAATTAAATTCGTTCTTAATATATAAAGGGATGAAAAAAAACCGACGATTTTAATTATTATTTGCGACGGGGTCGATCGACACAATAATAACACTGTAATATACCGTGCAAGTAAATAATGAAATAGTGGAAACATTTCCGGAAGGGAACGACGAAACTTTTTGCCCATATAATAATATTATATAAATAAAAATACGAAATGCAAACGAGCCGAGTTAAAGATTCGTATTCGTTATTGGGCGTTTTGTTAAAAATTACTAAACGACTTAAGGTATGCCTGCCCGAAAGTCACAATTTTTATTTATACCGACCCGTCGTTTTTTTAAATGAAACTAAAAAAAAAAAATGAAACTAAAAAAAAAAAAAAACTATTTTTCCCCTACAACGTATTATTAATGTTTAAACGTATACGTTTTACGCCTATATATTTACTAGGGTAAAAAAATATTACGCCATCGAATAGCTATTTTTTACACGTTAGTTAAGTTTTTCTTCTTATATTTAAAACATCATTTGTCATTTTTATTATACTGGCAATTCTCATGACTGGATTGTACCTACCATTATATACAGTTACACAATTACGTTAAAATTGATTTGAAATTATATTAATTTAGGCGTTTTTTGTTTTTTTATCAATAACAAACGTAAATTATCATTAAAAAACTGTTGTACCGTGATCTAAATGGAAGTTGTACCTATATATATTATAATAGACGGCGATTCGATTTCGATAACTAAAGTATTCGTGTTTTACATTTATAATTATTATCAATATTACATTACTCGTAGTATTCATGTAACAGATTAAATAATTAATTTTAAACGTTATCAATTATTATATATTATATATTATGTGATTTATACACGTACAAGTATTATAATTTATAATTAATTTAATATAAAAATATTTTAATTGAAATATACGTTTGCGTTTGTAGTTTCATATTTAAAAAAAACCTATACATATTATTATATTATTTTACACGAGAAAAAAAATTGAGTAAAATTAATACGCACCATTTTTCAACATTCCAAGAACACAAGAATGTATTGTTTTCAACAAGTTCTGAATGAATAAAATTAGTCTTAGATTTTTTTAATCTCGAACGTACTACACCAAAACGGACTAGTTTTTTATGATTATTACGGCGTTTAGAAGATATTACGATTAAAATGAAAACAATTAGATTATAATGAACCATATAATGTCATAATAATTATTTACAATATTATCCTTCGTCCTTCTCGTCTTATAAATTATAATAATAATAAAAATAATAATAATCGTATAGCTAAGTAAATCAAGTTACGTATGATTTACGCAGGTTAGAAATAATTTCATTTTCGTGTGAATCGAAATGTAACATTATATTAATATTGTTGATATAAAGTATATTATAAAGCGAAAAGTGTTCTTTTTTTTTTTATTTGTTGGTACTTCGTTAGGCGTGCGGATCACATAACAATTTATTATTAATAAGACTAAATATGTATTCGCTACCGATCGTTGAAGTTGAAGTTGAACATAAAATATAAAATTATACGAAATAAATAATATACCTAGGTTACCTATATAAGTGAACCGCACGACTGGTCGACCAAATAATGGTAATAACGACTAATACCTAACAATAATCGTGGCGTATTATAATAACGCGTAATACATAAGACATAAAACCATTAAATATTTAAATCGAACGGCCAACGATCGCGTAGGAATTGTATACGTATTTAACGAGATTCAAGTAGACCGGTACCTATACATTTATTTATTTATTTTATTTTTTTATTATTTTCCCATACTCGTAAAACGGTTACGATATACACATTACACACGTATTGTATTTAATACAAAGCACTTTATCGCGTTATATGAATTATTAAATATCCAAACGGGATCGATGATATCGTATTTTTATTTATGACGTTAACGCGTTACTATAGAAAAAAACGTCAGGAATTTATTTTCCCCTCTGTCTTTGCTTCCAAAGATTCTGTATACTAAAACAATAGACACGACACTTATAAGTCCGTCCACCCACCCACGGTAAATAACCGCTCTACACGCGATCGTCGTCGAAACGCGCGCGTCTAAAAATAGCCTTACGCACAGAAAGTCAAACAATATAATAATAAATATAATAATAAAAATAAAAATAATAATAATAATAGTAATAACGCGTATGTTATTATTGTTATTATTAGGTTTCTTTCGGGTTGTTGGCGCGTCACAGAATACGATTGTAACGACGGGGCGGAGGCGGCCTATATTCGTGTTTTTTTTTTCGATTCGTACGTAAATTCGAGATACACGATAAGTCGCGTGGGTCGCGTGCGCGGGAAGAACGTCTTCGGATGAATGGAAGAATACACGTCGGTGCGCGGACGTTTTTCGAGCGGGTGAATAACCGCCGAGATCACACGCAGTCGGAACGGTGCCCGGCGGAAGTCTGACAGCATTTTATAATAAATAATAATAATAATAATATTATTATTATTAATCGTTGCCGCGGACCAAAAAATACGTTCTGTCGGGTCGTTGTACCGATTTTTTTTTTTTTTTTTTTATCAACAGTTTTTTGAACGATCGAAACTCAAAACCGTACGACGCTTCGACGACAACGCGGATGATTTTTACAGAAAACTTTGACTTTGCGCGCGAAATAGGGAAAAAACTCCGTCAACAAATTATTTTCCTATAGTCAAACGGATATACTAACCCACTACCCACGTACTAGACGTGCAGATCGGTGTAATTCGATTTTGATTTTCGTTGGAGCGAAATCGGATCCAAATATCGTCGCGTTATTATTATTTTCGTTTGAAGCTTTTTACTCGGTTTTTTTCGTTTCACGGTGTGAAAAATACAATCCCGTCGATACACGCGCGTTTAATCATTATTTAAAATCTATTTATAATATATATTCATATTATACTTTATGATTACAGACGCGATGGATGATACGATATTATATTATTATTATTATAATTACGCACATCGAAAGTGCAACGGGCGCCGTCGTCGTCGTCGTCGCCGCCGCCGCCGCCGTTTACGGATTTCCGTTCGCGTGGGGGTCAACCTAAATACAGTACACGCCGGAAATCGCCCCCGCGAATCACCTGTCGCCATTACAATATATACGCTATTTATTATTATTAATACATAATTTTATTTTATATATTATTATTATTATTATTATTATTATTATTATTATTATTATTATTA
>JAIUCT010000010.1:8370398-8382065 GCA_021307375.1 Tetraneura akinire
ATTATTATTATTATTATTATTATTATTATTATTATTATTATTATTATATTATACTCTGTGAAAAATAGATTGTATAAAAACGCGCGGTGTCTATGATAATATTATCATGAGTCACGAGGATGTGTCCGTATTTTTATTCTTTTTATAAACGATATATTCTTTAGTATCTTTGATGTTTAAATAATACGTATATTAATAATTACGGACGGTCCAGGGGTAGAAAAAAAAGTAGGTACCAGTCCAAGTTTAATTTTGGAAAACGCGAAAAATTTCAATTTCAACGGATAGGCGACTGTACCTATACAATGTGCCACGATATTAAATTTCCACCCGTTCCCAATTATAATTTTAATTCAAATAATTTAATATTTTTACATTTTTATTATTCACGATTCCCGTAAAATATAAAAATATGACCGAAAAATGGCGAGTTGCACGAATTTCAACGTTTCCTTTGAACACGAAACGCGAGACGTCCGCCACATTTCCAATGAAGCATTGAAAGAAAAGGCGATAAAAAACGAATTTTTTTGTACAACAGTTTCGTTGGAAAACATTTTAATATTGTATTTTTTTCTACGATATAATTATTATTATTAATCTTGCAACGTCTTCGATGGGTTCAAATTGTTCGATGATCACGACTGATGGGGAACACACGTATACCATGAACCGTTTCTTTCATATTACGATTTCAAATCACGATAGCAGCTCTTTTTTCAAGCGATACTTTTTGATAAATAAAATTGTTTTTTTTTTTTTATTTAACAATAATACTATATCCCATACTTCGGTTCAATTTAAAATTTTCTGACAAAATCTTAAATACGTCACTGGATTCACGGATTACTATATAAAATAATAATGTGAAATATATACTCCGCGCAACATCGGGTGAAAAAATTCAACGTTTCGCGTACCTCGTTTGGTATACTATTTTTATATGTAATTACTTATTATACATATTATAAACAAACATTATGTAACATGCATAATATCATACTAGGATGTCTTACCACGATGTACGCGTCGCGTATACGATTCCATATAGATTCAGGAAATATTCGTTTAATAATAAATAATAAACTAATGACAGATGAAAAGAGGATATTATATAAATTTATGAATCTCATCTGTATTTAATAATACGCACAACGCTCCTCGACCGTACGTCCGTACGACACGGGAACGTATTCGGATACGGATAACGGGATACGGACTACAAAAGCCACGGATGAGCCGTAAACTTGCGTTTAACCGAGACCGCGGTATCGATATCGATATACAAAGTCGAGGAGATAGTATACATAATATTATAATTATACCGACGCGGTCGAAGTTGCAGCGCGGCCCACGCTCGTACGTATATATACGTATATACTATCACTCTCGCGTAATATAATAACAATAATAATAATAATAATATAATGTGGGACCCAGAACCATATAAGGAAAGATCTTACGCGGCGTTTGTGTGTGTGTAAAACTCGTACGAAAATTATTATATTATTATCGGCGCACGCAAACATTTATTATATTATATATTTATGTGTGTGTGTGTGTGTGTATAAGTATACCATGAACGGGGTTAATGTTATACGAGAAAAGAACGACTGCCATATGGACGGCGGCGCGCATAAACGGTTTTTACTATAACTATATACATCAAAATAATAATATACGTGTATGATATATAATTTTACGTGAGAGAGATAGGTAAAAATTAAAAGCTATAATATAACAGACATACGGCAGACACGAGACGTCTACGGTGAAGACGTAAGTCGAATCGGCAAACAAAAGACGTGCGTCGTGTAAAAACCGAGAGAACCGACAAAAAAAAAAAATTAAATATATTAAATAAATACACAGCGTACTTAACAACAACGCTATTCATGGATAGATACAACGCCAAGGACGCGATTATTATAATACTACACTCATTCAGTAAATAAGAATATTTATTTATATACTGTTATTCTTCCAAGTTATTATGTAACTATTTATGATTCCACAATCACGTATCGCCGGTTAATCGAATCGATCGGACCAAACGTTGAAACGTATAATATAATAATAATGTAAAATCAAATCGTTTGAAAATGTGATAACTGATCACAATAAACGGAATGTAAAAATGCAAGACTGAGTTTAAAAAGTTTGGTTTATTTCACGAAGTCTTATAACTAGGGTTGCTATACGTCCCGGTTTGGCCGGGACAGTACCGGTTTTGAGTATGATGTCCCGGTGTCCCGATAATGTGTTTCGGGACAGCATATTGTCTCGGAATGAGACTTTAATTAATTATAATAAACTCCATTAAAAGCAGACGAAAATGCGTTAAAACTTGCGTCTAAAGAAGTTACATTTTTTGTTTACCATACAATATTGTCCACAGTCAAAGTATAATATATTAATAAAACAGTTTTTATTAATACCTCATTAATATAAAATATATTATCCTTTTTCATTAATTATATATTTAACATTTTGTTTCGGTCAATTATAAGAAAAAAAAGGTATGGATTATAAAACAAATATTATTATCTATATAATGTGTATTAAAAATTATATTGTATAATCAGAAATCAATAAAAAAAAGTTTGTCCAGGTTTTTGCTAAATAAAATATGGAAACCCTACTTATAACGAATAATAAATATTTTTTCCCATGTAAATTACTTGTATATAATAATTGATTTTTGGTAATAAAGAATCACGTATTGACGTCGATTTTAATAAATATACTTTTATAGAAAATAAAATGTACAAAAATAAAATGCCAATTAAAATTCACTTCATTTGCATTATTATTATTATAATATTATTATGGTCTTTATTACTTTAAAGTTTAAAATTAATTACTCAATTATATATTTATATAAAATATGGACTACGAATCAACGGTATAAATAATTTTAATACTCTCATTACCGATTAACCCACAGCCCATACTATAAAATATTTCCTATTAAAGTTATTTCTGTGAGCGAGATATCCAAGCAGATATTATTATAATGAGTTACAGGCTTACAGCATAATTTATTTTAAAAATTAATGGTTTTCTTATTATTAGACTTCGACAGTTTATAAAGTACAATAATTATTATTTTTATATTTAATGTAATACATTATAATGATGACAAAATTAGATTATATGGAATTCGACGAACGATTAAATATAATATTGTATGCACAAAGTACACGCGCAGTGATTTATTTTTATAACGAATATTCAATAGGCATTTATAATATTATTATTATTTTTATATTTTTCATATAACGTGTTAATAAAATAGATTTGTTTCTCGGTAAAACGTAGAGGGACAAAGTGGGATAAAAATATTCCACACCTACTTCCTATTTTTAACCTATTTCTCTCGTATTACAATTTTAATATATCATTATGCATTTTATTTATAATTAACAACTTTAACGAACGAGTCGTGTAATTTTATCATTTGACCAGGAATTTTTGATAACATTCTATAACTGCGTTAATTTTTTTAATTTAAATTTAACATTTTTCTGATCAATCTTAATAAAATTAGTCGTCCTGCCAAGCTTTAAGTTCATATATAATAAACATACGAAATAAACCTAACCTATATTGAACTGTTGTCGCAGAGCTATTATCTTAACTTATTATTTGTTGTTAACTTTTTGTTAAACCTAATCATTTTTCTTTCAATCACATCTCGCGCAAAATCTATGTTCCTTGGTCAGCTTGAATACAAAACACGTTTTAGCGATTGGGGAATGTTTCGTTGTGTAAATTGGGAATACAATACAAAATATGCACAATAGAAAATTCGAAAATATAATATAAACTTATAAAATGTATTAATATGATAAAAATATTATTGAAAAAAATGGCTTATAAACATATGATTTAATATTGTCATTTAAAAAAAATATATATATAAATTTGATATCATTGTGTACTCGCATAATCGCAGAAGAAAAGAAAACGTAACAATATGAATAAACAAATTTATTTCCGGTTTACCGTCGTGCTCATCTACATTTTAAATTTATTTTATCGAAGGTCAAAAAACTATTGATTTCATGCCTATACAGAGCGATTCGTATGTAATTATTACATATTTTATATTGAACGGTAAAAATGAAATATGGATGGCGAAAAACTATCTAAGTATTTCTCAAAATATTAAAATTTCTGAAATAAAATTTTATAACGCGTGTTTCATATTGATTCGTCCGATTCGTCGAATTTTTAGATGTAACGTATATTTTAATTTCTCTCTCGTATCACTCGTTTCTGGTGAATAATTAGCTAAACAGTAAATAAACTTCGTTAAAGTCTTTTTATACCGCAACACATTTATAATATGGCGCTAAATCAATACAACGCAATGTTGGACCCTCGACGACGTCATGACCGCAGGGAACCCGAGAAAATAAAATAATACCCAGAACGGTTTGTCAATTTGTCATTATACGAGTAGGTGGCAAACAACCGCGGTGCAGTGTTACTTACGATAATTAATATATTATTATAATGAACGATGACGTGATGACTACCATACGATGGGCCGTGAAGATTATATTATTAATATATTATATTTATAGTTTTTTTTTTTTTTAGTCGTTGCAAAACGTTTTGTAAACAATTAGAAAAAATTCGTCTCGTATAATCATAAATCATTATATTATTATACGCAAGATATAATATTATAATAACTCGTCCGACGAATAACGTGTTATGCGAATGTGAGCGACGTCTGAGAAGGAAAATAATTATTATTACTAAACCGTACGTTATAAATTATAATATTTGATTGTTTGAATATCCGGCAAAGTCCCGCGAGGCTAACGAATAAAAAAAAATTAAAGCATTTTCCTTATGGATTTCACTAGACTGCAATATGCGTTTTTGCAGTAATTTTCATAATTAAAACGCGTTTTTTTATACGATAGCCTGTACAACACGATATCATATTATGCGAAAAAAGATATTTCTCATTTCAAATCTTCAAAGACTTCAACACAATAATGTACCTAATTATATTTTTCAATTATCAAAAAGCACTATGATCTCTACAAAAGCGTTCTGCCACCCATGGCGAACAATGGACATCGAACAATATTTGGCTCGTGTTATTTTTATTAAATACATTTGCCACATTTCTTTTCTCAACCATAAAATCAAATTTATTGGCAAAAATATTCATTATTTTATAGATTGGAACTGGATCCGCGTCTATAATTTTACATAAATACGATCAACACGGATGAATAACGTATTGTAGAAAAAACAATTTGAGAATTGTTGAAAAACGCGTCTACAGTGATCTTAATATGACAAGTACCATTAATACATTATTACATTGATGTGAATTACAAGAGGGATACAAACAATAACGCGTTATCAACGTTATCTCGCGTCGGATTTATTGCGCGCAATTATATGAATAAAAAAATACGTACACATTTCACGGATTTACTAGCAAATTATTAAACTCTGTCTCTTGTATTATATTGTTTTCGTCGAAAATAAATAATTACTAATGCAAAAAACAACGATTAGTAAATGCAAATGCGGAAAATGCAACGATAGTACACTATAATAATATTATAGTACTTGCAACGCGAATATATTATAATATATTATATATACAAATATAATAATAATACGCGATATCACTTTATGAATAATATTTTTCCGCGTATTTTTCAACAACTCATACTGCAACCATCCGACCAACCAAATCACAAGACAAACATTCTTATCGTCGGCTTGTAAGATACATGACATTATTAAATCATGTGCGCACACAAGTACGTCTTTATATATTATTATTTTTTAATTTAACGTATTTCGATATTTCTAAAGTTCAATTACAACGAGCCCACTTAAAAACAGTATGGTTTGCGAGTTCGTATATTCCTTTTATATATTATATATATAATAAAAAAAAAAGGTCAACTATAAAATTCGAAACGTCTTTGAACTGACTTCACACACATAGAATACACGGTTTACATAGATACATAGTGTATAAATGGAAAATCGTGTATTATACGAGTATTCACGTATAGTATAGGACTCAAGTACAAAACGTATAAATAGCATAGAAAAATATTTTATTTCTTTTTTTTTTTTTTGTCTAAACTTCTAAAGTTTTCTAACTCTTTTCTAATCCGTCGTTAATAATTTCTGCGCACACAAATACATAATACATATTACATTCAAATATTCAATATACCGTCTACAATTCAAGTATATTCGCGGTTATTTTTACGTTTTTAGCCGTCTATATGTCATATTAAAATATGTAATATGTATACACGGTATTAAAGCCTAAGACACGATAGACGTCACACTTAAGTAACACCGTATGATATTTACGAAATTTGTTCGGTGCCAAGAGCCTTCTTAATTCTATAGTACAGCGACGACTGCAAACCGTCCGGTAAATTTGGTTTTTTTAAATCGATGATTACGATAACCTTACATTATGGAAATTGATTTCAAATAAACCCCGTTCATATTTTATATTCCAATACTCCGATATATTCAATTTGATTATATAGTCAACCAACGTGTTACCAATATTTTGTTACCAACGGTATAATATGAGGTGTTGTGTATTACCTATTATAATAATTATATGCAAAATACTACGTTAAATATTACTCTCACGGCATAAAGGGATTTGTTGATTTGTTATGGTTCGCTGCTATGACTAACTATAGTTAAAAACACATCGGATATTAATTTAAATTTTTTTCTTTCATTTTCATTAAAATATTATTTTCTTTGTGCACACGGGTACACTTATTAATTTTATATACAGCTTGGTTTACCAAACATTTTACCCTCGACTAAATATCGTTCGTCTAACCTCTAACGTAATTGCTATTTTCTATTTTCGTCTACAAATTTAAATTCATTCAGGTGGTAATTTCAAAATTTAGTATGTACCTTTATCAAAGTCAAAATTCCGACGAGTCGACTTCAAAGTTAATATTAATTATCGTTTATAATTTTCTGTATTAAGTTTAATATTACCTAACCCAACAATAAACTGCTTTGTAACTTTTGAAACTTCCGAGAAATTAATTTCTAGAAAAAAAATCTATAGTCATAGAATATTTATATCATATTATTATAGTATGTATACCTACTTCAAACATGACATAAAAGCCTTCAAGTATAAAATGTTAAAACGGATTAGACGATTAAATTTTATGAAACTATAAAAAAACGTATATTTAATATATCGAAATAAAAATAATGCACAGCGTTTGAGTATAAAACGTTTTAACTAACAATCACTCTGTATAATACCTATATAACATATTATTATAATATGCAGTGTACGTGGTTCACCTTAAACCTTCGACCGAAACAGATAGCCCGTGAACTACATGTGTATTATATACCTACCTAATCTATCCAACTAATAAAACCACCAAAACATCATCCAACTCATAAAAAAAAAAAAGACCTAAGTAGACCTACTCTAATAAAATCATAAACAATAATTCTACTGATAAAACTCGGACGACGTGTCGGTACGATAATGGTCGGACAAAGCACGCGAAGTTTCGTAATCTACTCTCCATTAACACCCGTCTCATAGTCATAGGGTTTAGAAATTTAATCAAAATAATTATCAAAATTTAACCAACAGTTTATATTATATTATTATACACCTGATCAGTGCCGTACACGTATATTATAATATTTAACCAGAGATGCGGTGAGACGTTCGCCGTTAATTGTTAATACCACGTCCGGATAAAACGGTGAAAAAAACGTAACACGCTTAAATAATATATTATTATCGTGACTCTGCAAGTGCATCTGCTGTGTCCGTGTGTGTGACCGTGGTTTATAAGAGAGGTCGGGACGGATGCTATTTAGGTACTCGTATAATAAAAAAATAAATATTGTCCTATTATTATCATATTATTTAATATTTTGTTATTTATAGACGAATCGATAATACGAATACACGTTACACATAATATTCTAATAAATAATATATACGGAATAAAAATTGAAAATCGAAGGATATTTTTTCCTCGAAATTTTTAAACACTCTGACACATTATAATTATTGTGTACCCCCATACGGACGTCGGATATTAGATGACTTTTCGGATAAAAAATGATAAGAATTTTTTTTCTACTACTCCGCCCTCTCGATGACGTTTTTTTTTTTTTATCGCGTACGCGTAAAACACTATTCGGATATATAATGCGTTTCGTTATAATAACTGATTCGCATGTGAAAAGGTTATTTTTCAGACTCGACCGGATTACACGTGCCAGTTTTGACGATGACTCGGTGTATACGTGATACCTCATAATATTCATTTGGTTAAAACGCGTCGCGAGCACGGTATAAAATTATGTATATTTGTTCGAGTCGTGTTTAGTTGTATATTATAATAATATAATATGATAAACACTCCGTTCCGGCACACAGTGTCAAACAGATCGAAACTGTTGGGAATTCTATACTTTTCACGATAATTTCAAACCTTAAAACAACCCCCACCCTGCGTATATAGTCCGGATAATAATTTTATATGATACATTTCACTCTGGGAACCCTACAACTTCGTCCCTATTAAAAAAAAGAAACCCTACGGACTATCACCTAATCCGTTTTATTGTAATCGTAGATATAATAATGAAAAAAAAAATAGAAACGAGTACGTGTAGAGCATGTAATATAAACTAAAATATTGAAAGAATAACTATTTCCATCTCTTATACTTACATTATATTATACCAAACAACCATATAAACTTTTATAATTTTACACGACCTTCGAAACGTTTTTATTACACGATAAGAGTATAATAATATAATAATACTTAATAGTTAATACCCGTATTGATGGGCAAAATGTTAAATTAAATTTAAAACTCGTTGGAAAATTTTGAACCAAATAAACATTTTGTTCATGAATAATAGGAATTTACACCGACAAGACTATAATTTTGTACGCCTATTTTATTTTCCTCCACACTGCGCGTATAATCTATATTGATTTATTGCAGCATTAAAAATTAATATTCAAAAGTTACATTGACCTTAAAAACCGCAGGAATGAAGTTTTTGCAATGACGCGACTGAATAAATATTTTATTATTTAATATTATTCTTATATTATTCAGAATAATTTTATCATGGTATCCGCCCGGTTTTCATATTTCTTGATATTAATTGACTCGACTTTTCCCCCGTGATAAAGTCACTATAATTAACGAAGTATAGGTACATAAAAATTATATTATTAATGTGTATTATTTTAAATAAACGAAATAATTAAAAAACTAAGATACAAAAGTAAGATTACATTTGAAAACTTTTGTAATTACTAATTATTATCATTAAATTAAATTCGAAATTACTCTTTTTTTTTTATATATATTTATATATTCACGAGTAATGAGTATTTATTATAAATATTTATGTATGAAATGAATATTTAGATAATAGATACCTACTATATATTTTTAAAACGATTCAACTATTCATATTATATATTTGCATAAGCGAAACAGCAAACAGACCGTCAGTGACTCATTCTAATAGTTCTGGTTTTATAAAATTTCAAATTTAAAAAAAAAAAATGGTAATATTCTATGTAAATATACGTATACATTTAATAAATAACTCAATCTTAAATTTGGGCAATGTGTAATTAGAAATCATTTGGATATTCGTCGTTTTTTACACGTTGACATTTAATGGTAAATTGGCAACCACAACCACGGTATACACTATACACTATATATAATTTGTAATACCGCGGTACAATAAGACGACGAACGTTATTATTTTCCTGCTGCAATGTGCAAAGTATTTTAATAGAATTTCAAAATGTTAAATTTAAATTCATTCGCGAACACTTGTTGCTGTCATCATCGCGGTACAGCACCGCACGTTTATAATAATAATTTGTATAGCCCTCGAGGGAAAATTATATATTTTTTTTTTATAAAGTGTATTATTTCTAGCTATATGACTTATACATATATTAAATAATATTATAAATAGCTATTATAAAAATCTAGATTTCAACCACTAAAAACTTGCTTAAAACGTTATTAATTTGTTTTCGTTTTTTTTTTTTTTTTATTTATTATTATTATTTCAAGTTCAACATACTTAATAATTCGATGGGCACACGTTTAACGACTATGGGAGAAAACATAATCAAATATTTATTTTTAATTTTAATCTTTTTCAAGATGAACGCAACGACAATTATTATTATTATTATCTATGGCCAGCACGGCACAGCGCAAGATGGAGTACGAAAACATTCGTCGAAATGCGTGCCTAATATTTTATAATATAGCCTCAAAAATAATAAAAATAAAATAATATTTATAATATAGATCAATAAGAGCTCAAACGTCTAGCCTACACCAATAATAATTTCAACGAGTAAACGGGAGAGAAGAAACTTATTCAAATATCATTACTATGTATAAATGAAATATCTCGTCGTACAATTATCATAATATTACGTTGGAATAACAATCGTAAATTTAAATATGGGCTAATTTATTTTTTCTACGGTGAAATTAACATTATTTATATAATATTAAATAATACGACACGAGTGGTAAAATTATTGAAGGCCACTAACCTCATGTTGGCAAACCAGAATCATGTTATCTTCGGAAATACGCCGATCGGACTTTCGGACGCCATAGATATGATCGAATCCGGATCACGCTGGTTATATTACAGTACAGAATAATTATTATTATACCTAGGTATGTAATGTTATAACTTATAACTTATAATATTATATTAATATTTAATATACCTGAAGATCGAAAAACAAATAGTGAAATATTCGTATAACTTTCTTACTTTCTTACTAAGCCATATTAACTTTAAAACTACTATCCATAACTTACGTAATAATAACTTATTTTATATTCCCCATCACACTAAAAATTACATGCTAAGTGATCCGATAAATATTTTAATGTATTCCGGTAATAATGAACCTCATAATGTTATATTTAAATAATTAATGTTATATAATACAATATTTATATTTATATTTTAATTTGTAATGTATACCTTATTTTTATATTACTACCTATAATCTATATATATATATATATATATATACTATATCTTTTACTTTATTATTATAATAACCTATATTTATAATAATTTATAATATTTAAATTATTTAATATAATCTTAAATTTATTACTAAAGTATAATTGTCATATAAATTTCCAAAATTGTATGTATTTTTAATTATCCATCATTATGCTTATTTTATTTGTCACACTGTTATTATTGTAAAATTTTTGTAAATTGGACATTGTCCGTATGAAATATTAAATAAATAAATAAATAATATTGCGTATAATAAATATAGAAATATTTCGGGAATTTCGGAGAACGTTCGTATTTGACTTTTGTATGGACAAATTTAGACGCGAAAGTATATTCTATTCAGAACATCTTGAACGCCCAATATTATAATTATAAATATATTGTGGGGATTCTTCATTTCATAATATTCATAATATATTTTATTTGTCGTTCATCCGGGTCACAAATATTTGAAAAGATTGATAAAATATATGCTGGTAAGTGCATAATAATAATAATAATAATAATAATAATAATAATAATAATAATAAT